>PVKE010005648.1:0-58019 GCA_004027555.1 Craseonycteris thonglongyai
AAAATTTAAATATATCTCTGTTGCAAATTTGATATCTTCTATTTTCAACTATTGTAATAATATTCATAAATATAAAACAGTTTCCATTAAAATTACTGGCTGATTTTGAGAATTTATTATGTGAATTTATTTAATATATTATAGTTCATCTTTCAGTATTGTGCCTTACTATTTCAAGTTTAATTTCTTCAGAAACATAAAGATTTTTCCCAATATACAGAGTTTGAAAATATAATTAAATAGATTTTTAAAGAATTACAGTACAGAACTTTCAGTTTGTCATTGAATAAAGTAAATAAGTGACAGTAATAACTTGACATATGCTTGTATTATTAAAAAAAACAGAAACAGTTGGCACACAATATTTTAATTCTTCTTTTTAATTAATGAGTAAAAGTAGGAGAGTACATAAAAAGATAAATATTCCTGGATCTCATAAACCAGAAATATAAAACAATGGCTGTGGCTTTCCCAGAACTATTCAATAGGGCATGCTGTGTTCTCGGTTACACTTTTGAATAGTGCATTTTGTTCCTATTATACAAGGAAAACCAAAAACCCTTTCCTGAGGTGAGAAAACTGTGACAAATTCTGGAGGGAAGCAATACTTTGGCAGAATTAAACTTAACCCAAACAAACAAAGTGAGTTCAAATACCTGTTTGTTCAATTCTAAATTTATACTCCTAGCTGCACAAAGTGGAAACATAATAATAAGGACAATCTATAAAACAGAACTTCAAAGGAAAATTATCTAATGATTTATATGTACATCATCTTCTAAGTAAATATAATAACTATCAGTTTTTTATGCAAAACAAACCTTCCAGGAACATGGTAGCTTAAAACAACAATCTTTAGCTTACATTTCTGTGGGTTAGCTTAGGATGGACGTAGCTAAGGAGTTCTTTTGATTTCCCTTGGGCTCATTCACATGTTCAAAGGCAATGAGACATTTCAGCTCTGCTTGTTAGGGCTGGCTGGCTAATGTGTTGGAAGACAGTGTAGGCCGACCCATGTCAATTTCATCATTCTCCATCATTTTGCTCAGTCTTGCTCTTGTCGTAGGTGGACAGGTTTCCCAGAAAGGTTCTTGTGCAGAAGGCTTTTTGGGTCCTATGCCTGGAACTGGCATAGTACTGCTTCTGTCACGTTGTCTTATCCAAGAGAAGTTAAAATGCCAACTCATATTCAAGGAGTGGAGAATAGACTCCAACATATGATAAGAGTTACAAGGTCATATTAAAAAAGGTATGTATGCAACAACAGAAAATTCTGTGGCCATTTCTTTTATGAATACTATGGTAGGTTACATATATTAGCCATCCCTTAAAGACTTGCTGATTGAATGAATGAGTGAATGAACAATTGAGTAATTTGAATGACAAAGAGAAGTAGCACAATTCTTCTCAGAAGAGCAGCATCTTCATTAGCTGGGAATGTTATAAATGTTGTAGATGTTGATAATATTTTATAGTCACTGTTTATATAGAGAGACCGTGTTGACTAAATTGAGTGTTTTTTATATTCCTTTTTATTTACATATCAATATCTTAGTTTCAGTTTTCTGAACTGTTAATGTAATTCAGTTACTACTAAAAAATACTGTTGTTCAAACTTCTTTTTGAATAAAATTTCAAATTTTTGTTTAATAATAATTGATCTCATTGAATAGATTCTGGTCTTTAAGTAATTTTTTTCAGTCTAATTTTATCAAACTTAAAACTTATAAAGAAGTTAGAATCATTGTTTTTGTATAAAACAAGACTAATTGCTATCAAATGTAAGAAGTCTTACATTTAAAAAAAACCCTTACACTCAAGGAAGTTTTCTGTATATTTTCAATACCTATTCTTCCTTCTACCACACAATAAGAAGAATTTTTTAAATAGGTTTTCAAATCCAAATTGCATCTTCATTTCTGCTGGTGTATTTTTTCAAAATGAAGAACACTGTGATAATGAACTTTAAAAAACAACTGAAAATCATTCCAAATTAAACATCTGCTCACATGCAACACATCTCAAAGAAAAAGCACAGATCTGTGAGGGCAAAAACAATGCAAAGATAATTCAATATGTAAGTAATTTTCACATGAGCTTCTGAAATTTTGTCATCTATTACAATGTAGACCTCAAAGGTATGATGGTAAATACCTGTTGAAATACAAATGTGAAACACCTTACTTTAGAAGGCATGCAGAATATGAACTTGATTTTGGCAAACATTTTACTTTAGTAGATCCATATGTTAAATCAGGTTCAATATCATAATTGCACCTGCAATAACATAGCATCGCAGTACAAAAAGATCAATGCTAGGTTACCGTTTCAATACAGACAAGATACAAGGTTTCACGGTTTCTTAGCTTGTTTCACTGTGTGACACAACTAAAATTTCCATAGAACACAGCATTATACAGAGCTCAATCAGACAAAGGGTAATACCCCTTTGAGGAAGTTAGCTCATTTTCTTTTTATTGGTTGTAATGCGTGTGGTGCCAAGCCATTGATTCCATCTTCATTGCATTAAGGAGAAAAGCTCACCTCAGTTGACAAATAAATGTAAAATGCAACTACATCTACTAAATTCTGCATTGTATCTACAAAAAAAAAAATTCTGTTGTGCAATAGTGTTCTGTATGTTTTATTTCATTGTAATGCTGCCCTATAACTCCCTCAAAATTTGAGAATAAAACCATCTTATAATTCTCCATTAATAAATCCATTTAAATTTAACACAAATTAAGAGCAACAAAGCTATTTACAGAAACTTTCAAAAGCAATGATATATTCAGTCTATTAATATCATTCAGAAGTTCGCTCTGGCTACACATAAGCAGTATAGTGTGTGTGTGTGTGTGTGTGTGTGTGTGTGTGTGTGTGTGTGTCTACTTGGGCTCAGGCTGTACATTCAAATCAGTGTTTACACAGAACCTATGCTCATGGCTTTACCTCTCTATTATAGTTACAGACCTAAGACTTCAATATTAAAAATGGAACTCTTCTTTCTAAGTAAAGGTATATTTCATTTATATTACATATGCAAATCACTCGTTCTACTTGATAACCTCACTGGGGAAGCTGGTGAGTTTACAGAAGTCAAGAACAACAGTTTTACCATTAAACAAAATTATCTGAAAATACCCACATGGGAAAGCCAACTTGTGAGGAATCCTTGTATATATTATTGTCATTTTTTAAAAAAACTTAGAAAAGTAGGCATTTGATAATGTTCTTATATATAAGGATTCTTATACTCAGAAAAGTGATTTCTCAAAGCACCCAACATAGAGAAGGAATAAAAATTTTCTCTCTGTCAATTAAACTCTTCATTCAGCCTCACTACAACCATTTGAAATGTAGCTTTATGCTCTCCTTTTCACCAAGGCTCAGCGTGACTTCACAGAATGTTACTTAACATAAAACACCAAACTATCTGCTCTTTAATAACAACAAAAATATATTTAAGGCACAATATATATTAGCTGAGCCCCTGTAAATTATAAAAATCTATATTTTATTGTGTTTATTTCCAGCTTTATTGATGTATAACTGACAAATAAAATAAAATCTATATTATGAATATTTATTTTGTCAATCAGAAAATATTTTTTCTAAAACATTTTGGAAACACGGGACCTTTAATGTTGAAATTAACTATAGAGTTTTATCTCTTTGGATCTCCATTCACTCTGATTCCCTTATATACGATCCCTAATTTCTACTTTTAAAAATCATCTGGGAATAAGAGTTCATTATTTCATTGGAAAGACTATGATACTACTATGTTTTCAAGGTCTTATATTGAGTTATTCTAACTTACCTTAAGCCTAACTCACCATTAACAGTTCAGAGCTATTAAAGTAGTTTTGTTTTTTTTGTTTTGTTTTTGTTTTTTTGTTAAATTTATTGTGGTGACATTAACTGATATCAATAACATTGTTTTCAGGTGTACAATTTTACATTACATTGTCTTTACATTGCATTATGTGCTCATTAAAGTAGTTTTTAATTCCTTTTCTACATAGATCTCTTTCCAAATATTTGTATTAATTGTGTTAACAAATAATAATAATAATTAAAATTTATTGAGCACTGTATTCTAGGAACTGTTCTATGCATTCTTCACATATTTTTTTTCTAGCAACAATCCTAAAGAGTAGGCAGAATTATTAATAGATGTAGAGAAATGGGGGAAGGATACCAAAGTAATTTACCAAAGTTTAAGCAACTTGCCCAATGACACTGGATCAAACCCAAGAAACCTGGTTCCACAGCACCCAAAGTTAACTATTTTGTTATAATAATGCAGCTTACATATAATCTTTTAATCTTTTCTTCTAAAACAATTACATTTTATTCAAACACTTTTTCATACATCCAGAATTAGAGTTCATCACAAGAAAAAATATTTATAACTGTATATATATTGACAGATGTTAACTAAACTTGTGATGATCATTTCACAATCTATACAAACATTGAATGTTGTACACCTAAAACTAATATAATGTTATATATCAATTATACCTCATCAAAAAAAGAATTTGAGCATCTTCACTATCCTTTGTATTTTCCTATGTAAACTGCAACTTCTCAGAATTGAATACAATAGGTCACACATGATGTATCTGTACTACAGATCCTTGAGAATTGATTTTCCTACTTTATGTAAGAACCATACATACTAGTATTTATGTAGTTTAAACTGGCATAAGCTTCAGCTGCAAATGTTAGTAATATTGTTGTAACAGAGTTAAAAAAATAAAGGAAAAACTCAAGAGTCACTCACACAAACTTTTACCAATCTGATCTCCCTAAATTTTAACTTTGTAGGTACATTATTAAACCTTTTATACAGCACTATACATTATATGCAGTAAATTTTATCCCATTCAATTTAACCTGTCAAAAATCTACT
Organism: Craseonycteris thonglongyai; assembly: GCA_004027555.1. Classification (NCBI taxonomy): domain Eukaryota; kingdom Metazoa; phylum Chordata; class Mammalia; order Chiroptera; family Craseonycteridae; genus Craseonycteris; species Craseonycteris thonglongyai. The sequence continues at coordinate 4,922 of PVKE010005648.1, forward strand.
AAATTTTGTTTTTTCATCCTGTATATTAGCTATCATTTTAGCATTGTATGGTTTATCTTATTATCATTATCATCAAATAATTTCTGTTCATTACAATTTCATTCTTGAACTAAAAAATGTTTTAGGTCTAATGATCAGCCTATGGTTTCCCAAATATTTTATATTTTATTCTCACAAAAGCAGTCAAGTAAAACTTATTAAAACTTAAAATAGTTTTGAAAACTCATTTGCCTCTCAAACATTCACTTTCCATTAAAGTTGCTAAAGAATTGTTTACTTGGTAAGGACTCACTTCCTTTCTGACTTACCTACCTATTCTCTTCCAATTCACTAGATTCTTAGACAATAAATAATCTTGTGTCAGGAAGTAAATGAAGTTTCACCTAAAAGTAGAAAACTCTATTTTCACAAATGTTCTAATAAAAACCAACATTAAATAAACTCACTGTAATTAGAGAAACGTTGCTTACTTTGTTGTTGCAAAATGCGTAACTCTCATTGGCATAGTCATTTTTCTTTAAGTCACTTGGAACTTCAATTATTTATATGTCCTCCTTCTGGGATTCTTTTAAAATGCATATGAGAAAAAAAGAAAAAGAAAACATAATGAAAAACAATTTAAACAAATCATATCTTTATTCAGTTAGTATTTCATTTCCAAAGTCTTTCAACAATACTTTCAAAAACACATTCATCTTCTAGTGCTAATTCTTGTTATTCAGCTATTAGTGAAAGAAAGCAGTCAAATACACAACCAGAAAATATAGAAGGGTGCAAGAGGACTAAATTTTTATTTGATGTGAGCCAGGCATATAGTAATTTCTTACCTGATACAGAGGTCTGAAAAATAAGTGAAAATCTAAGTTTTAAACTAATGTATACCAAAAGCATTCCATTTTTTTGATAGAAACTAAACTTGAGTAAACTCTTTAATAATATAATTAAAAATTCAACAATACCTCTGTATGTAATTCACAGTTACAAATGCCTACAGCTCTGATTTTGACCTTTTAAAACCCCATTAAGCTATGTAAATACAATACAAAAAGAAAAAATGTGTACTGTGCATAAACAGTATTTTAATGTCAATCAGACAAGGACACATTGCCTCGATCTTGTTCACAATACTTTTAAGGACACTATTGTGGCATTAATACATTCTCACTATTGATTTATATATGACAGACCTATCGTGGGGCTCATGTGTGGTCTTTCTGTTCAATACATGGTTTAAGGGTGACCCCTATTTATATCATTCTGATAGACAGACTGTGATGGTAAATTTTATGTCAACTGGACTAGGCTAAGGGATGTTAAAATAGCTGGTAGAACATCATTTTGGGGTGTGTCTGTGAAGGTGTTTCTGGAAGAGGTTAGCATTGATTTAGTATACTAAGTGAAAAAATCCACATTTGCAAACATGAGTGGGCACACCCAATCCGTAAAGGGCTAAATACAACACAAAGACAAATAGAGAGTGAATTTTCTCTCCCTTCCTAAGGTGGGACTTTCGTATGTTCCTACCCTAGAACATTAGCGCTCTTGGTTCTTGGGCCTTCAGAATCTAGGGCTAACATCAGTTGTCCCCTAGTTCTCAGACCTTTGGACTTAGACTACACTACAACAGTAGATTTTCTGGTTCTCTAGCTTTCACACAGTACTTGTGAGATTCCTGGACTCCATACCTCTTTGATCCGATTCTTATTATATATATATATATATATATATATATATATATATATATATATATATATATATATATTATAAGTATAGTATAGTATAGGGGTATATATATATATTCCTATCCTCTGGGTTTCCTTTTTCTGGAGAACTCTGACTAATAGAGAGATATTACAAACATTTTTAGCATTTTAATAAAAATAACAGTGAAAATATAAGTAAAGGTTCAAGACCTCACATTACATTTCATAAAATTCTGGAATGACACTGTTTGAGCAAATAATATTCACTGCAGAAAATTTAAAAATATACGTCACCTAAATTCAAGCAACCATTGGAAATTTTCGTTAACATTTTGGTATTTACCAAACTGTCATATGTGTATGTAGTTTGTGTGTATATATATATGTATGTATGTATGTATGTATATATATATATACACACATGCTCATGGTCATATAAACACATATGTAGAATAAAAATAAATCAACCACTAAATATGTTTAGAATCTTTTTTCAATTGACAGTATATTGGCAACATATATTTATATCAAGAAATATACTTCTGGGGAAGCCGGGATAGCTCAGTGCGTTAAGTGCTCACTTTGCAGTGCCGAGGACTGAGGATCGAATCCCGGCCCCGGCCCGTGCGGATCCATATGCTGAACTGGGGAGTTCCCCCAGTTCAGTTATATCTCTTTCTCTGTATCTCTCTCTCTCTGTCTCTGTCAAAAACAATAATAAATAAATAAATAAATAAATAAATAAATAAATAAATAAAAAGAAATATACTTCTAAGGGAAGCCGGGATGGCTCAGTGGGTTAAGCGTTGACTTTGCAGCACCAGGGACCAAGGATCGAGTCTTGGCCCCGGCCCGCGCGGAGCCATGTGCTGGGCTGGGGAGTTCCCCCAGTTCAGTTCTCTCTCTCTGTCTCTGTCTCTGTATCTCTCTCTATCAAAAAATTAATAAAATAAATAATAAAAATTTAATAGAAAAAGAAAAGAAATATATTTCTAAAATATCATTTTGATGAATGTTCAATATTTTATTTTGTGTATTACCCCCAAAAATTTTTGTTCCTGCTGTAAAGCTTACCATGTTATATAATTAATTCAAAATAAGCAAAACTGGAATTTCTGAAGGGCTTGGCAAAGAATGTAGAGAAGATATACTGATCTAATTGTATTAGTTTTCCATTTCAACATGACACATTACTATATATGTCACAACTTGAAACAACATTAACTTATTATCTCATGGTTCCTGTGAGTCAGGACTATGAGTTAGCTGGCTTTTCTGCTCAGGGTCTCAAAAGCTGAAATAAATTTGTCAGCCATGCTGTAATTTCACATCTGAAAGTTTGACTCAACAATCTGCTTCCAAGCTCACTGGGGTTTAGGCAGAATTCATCTCCTTGCAGCTATAGAATTGAAGTCTTTGCTTTCTTGATGGCTATTCTATCGGTTGTTCTGAAGTCATAGGGGCCACACGTCATTCCTTGAAACATGGTCCTCATAAGCAGTTCAAAACTTGGCAGCTTATGTTCTCAAGGAAGAATTTACCTTTCTGACTTATTTGCCACCTGTCACACAAAATTGTGTACATCTAAAAAATTTACTTGATGAGTCCAGGCCTAGTCTGAAAGATACCCTTTTTGTTCTATAATATGAAATAAATATAAAAGACATATCTCCTTATATTCCCAAGTTCCATACACATTCATGGAGAAGACGTTATACAAGGATAAGGGTTACTGGGAATAGTCTTAGAATTCTACCTACTACAGTGTTTTTGCTCAATTACTTGCAAATAAGATCATATACATCATATCTAGATAGATAGATAGATAGATAGATAGATAGATAGATAGATAGATATAACGTAATTTTACCTAAAACACAAATATATTTATTCACCAATAATTGCTATGCGGTCATATTATCTTTCTTAATAAATTAGGCACATATCAACTTTTTAATGTTTTAAAATGGAGAAAACCAGAGCCTACAATTAAAATTATAATTTCTATATCCTTTTAACTCAGCAGATATTTTATTTATCTTTTTCAAAATTAACTTATAGATATGTATAATATAAAACATGATTTACACAATCTTGAATTTTTTAAGAATTAGAGTATTTCTTTGTGGCCTGAGTAGAAAAAGCCTCATAAATATTGCATAGTATTTTGGAGAGCAAATTGAAATTAAGTTTTACAATTAAAAATGATGTTAATTTATGAAATATTGCTGTTTAATTATATGACTTAAGTTTGTTGCACATATGACCACTGTGATAAATTTAATGAATATCTCCTTCATCTGGCCAAACACCTTCAAAAGCCTTCATTTCTTTTACTTGTGTTTTATTCTCTGCTTTCCTTTTTTTTTTTTTTTTTTTCTACTCAGTCCCCACTGTGATTGCAAGTAAATAATTTTTAGGTGTGTAATTTCTATTTTATGTTTTTACGATTTAATTGTTTGGAAAAACCTTCTTTCTCCTGTTTGGTTTCTCCTAGCAATATATTCCCCTCCTACGAAACCACCAATAAGTTTAACCCAGCTATAGCTATTCGAGTTTAGTCAATATCAAATGACTAAGTGCTTGCTTTTTTCAAGAGACTCAACTCCCTAGCCACGTGGTATGTAAAAAGTTCTCTAAAGGAATAAACAATATTTATTTTTTGTAGTTTTTCTCAGAGACCTGTCTAGCTATACTAATGCTAATAGGACTGCCAGTTTATTTCAACAATCTAAGAACTGAAAATGACAGTGAAGTTGGAAAACATTTCTTATTCTTACAATATAGAATTCAATAAGAATAAATGACAGCACACTCTGTAGTATATAGTAGAGACTTCTTGGTAATTTTTGTTCCTCAAGTTTAGGGTATTAAAACTTTGTAGGGGAAGCCGGGATGGCTCAGTGGGTTAGGCACTCACTTTGCAGCCCTGGCGACCAAGGATCTAATCCTGGCCCCGGCCGTGCTGACCCATATGCTGAACTGGGGAGTGCCCCCAGTTCAGTTCTCACCGGGGCGAGACCCCGGCCCAGTTCCTGCCCTGTGCAGCCCCGCCCACCTGTGGAATGAAACTATGTGGGAAAACCAGTGATGTGCAACTATGGAGACTGTTCTGGGCCTTCCCTCTTCTCTCTGTCTCTGACTCTGTATCTCTCTCTCTCTGTCAAAAACAATAAATAAATCTTAAAAAAAAACAAAAAAAACCCAACTTTGTAGATAAAATGAGACTTTGAAATGCTATGGCTTTTGAATCATCTGTAGATTATTATAGAATTATTACTTAAAATATAAATAAACTACAAATCATAAAATTGGCTAACTTTTTGCATTGCATAAGTGAAACCTCAAAACTGACTATTACAGAGTTTAAAGTATAAACTCAGGTATATTTTCCACAAAACTAAAGATAGAGCAAGAGATATATCTTACCTGTGATTTTAAAGTTAAATATTTTATGCTAAGTACCTAGAAAAAGACTTTGAGAATCTATATGCAAGTTATTTATAAGGAAATACTCTTGGGGAACCCATTAAATCAGTAGGGGATCCAGGAGAAAAAAAGGGTAGGCAAACATCTGAGCCCATATCCCAAAATCATAGCTTCAGCCTGAAACCACTGAGATATTACAGAGTATAAATTGTGCTTTAGAGTTGTCCTGAGCCAAGGCCAAGGGATTGAGAATTGCTATATCAATCCCCATTAGCCATTAGTTATGGAGAATCATTCAGGTAGACAAAGAAAACTCCAAAATGCACAAGCAATCCTCCTTAAATACTTAAGTTATTGAAAGCAAAATAAACAAAATGGAGCATTCCAAACACACACAAACGTGAAAAAAAAGGAATGGTATATCTGAATAAAACATACGAAAATCTTATTTGTATTCTGAGATATAAATTGAGCCAACTATGACATTTTATATGGCTAAAATTAAGCAGATAGAATATGAAAAATATTGCTGAGAAATAAATAAATTTCCAGCAGCTATTTTTCACAGGAGAAATATATCCGAGGGCTGTCAAGAAAAATTCAGCCATTGTCAATATAATGTGAAGTTATATGGCTGGATACTTTATGGACAGCCCTTGTATTTATATAGTTTTCTTCTGTTCTCTCTCTCTCTCTTTTTTATTCCACACATAATGAAGCTGTATTTTTACCAGAGTCTTCAAAATATACATTTTTATCTGGCATTCAAAATAATATTAAAAGGATGCATTCAGAGTGCAATTAAACTGTCTGAGAAACACAAATCAGAAATGCTGTCACAAAAATACTATTAAATCATGTAATTGTTCATTGTAATCTAGGGTTAAAACATTTCAATGAAAATTATTTTCATTTTTGAAACTGAAGTTGCCAACAGAGGCATAGCAAAACAACAGCAGAAACATTAGATTTAATATTTGGCAAAAGCATTATGAGGTTGACTTGTTTATGTTTAAATTTTAAAATTTGTTTAATTAATTTTATTGATAACAACAGGAGCCTCACATCAGGCTTCTCCCAGGTTCCACACGCCTACCACCACCACCACCACCACCACTAGTAATTTATATTACACTCTTAGCCTTACATGAATTAAATAAGAATAAATAAGGCAAATTCTGGTTCATTTTTTACTTTCAGAGCAAATTTGAAAAGGATGTGAGTTTGTGAAGTTGTATTTGCAATCAGGAAGAATGTACTGAGCATAAGAATAGCCAATTTACCTTAGTTGTATGGGAAGTTCTATCTAATTAAAATATTTTTTTAATATTTGGGAATTAATATTTTTCTTCATTTCTTCTTTCTCCTCAATTCCCCTAATTCTCCATTCTGTCATCGTAACCATTCTGTATTCTTTGCCTCAGAGAATAGCTATAATTACAGGTAGCCGAGAATAAGTGTGCCTTTTATCCCTCTTTAAGTTTCAAAAGTGTAGATTTTAAGAAACCAGAAAGGACACTGGACTGAGGAAAAGCAATTATATAGAAAATATTATGCATAAAATGTTGACTAAATTAATAAAGGATAAATATCCAATTGCATTTAAATATAAATTTGATTAATAAAAGTACAGTATATAATTCAATAACCAGAAATCTAATATCATTTTTGTTGTTTGAATTCTGAAGTTCCTAGCCATAATGAATTTTAGATAAAAGTAACTCAAAGGTTTCTATTTGCTAAAATGACTACCCTGTTTCAAACTCACACACACACAAGCATATTTAAATTTTGTACTCAACAGTTAGAAAATACGTATTACTCCCAAGTTCACATGAAACATGACCATAAATTCACCAAAAATATATTCTAATCAAATTTCAAGACCTGTCATAGAGATAATCCTCTATAACCATGATGAAATAAGTTTAGTATTACAACTAATTTCATGTGTCAACTTCACCGGGCCACTGGGTACCCAGAATTTTGCACAAACATTATTGGGGTATGTCTGAGAGGACATTTCACTAAAAGATCAGCATTTCAAAGAGCAGACACAGAACAGAAAATTGCTCTTCCAAATGTGGGTGGGCTTCATCCAATAAAACAAAACCCTGAATAGAACAAATAGGTCCTCCTCTTAGTAGAGGAGGATTTCTCCTGCCTGAATGCCTCCAAGCTGGGATATGCAATTTTTTGTGCCTTCCAACTCAACTGAAACATGGGCTGTCGTGGATTTTTGCTTGCTGGTTCACCCAGCAGATCTTGGAACCTAGCTTTCAAAATCAGGGGAGCTATATATCTATACATCTTATTGGTTCTGTTTATGGGAAGAAACCTAATACATTTACACATTAATAATAATAAAATATAAATTTTAAAAATCCTCATACATTTACAAAATAATAAACACATTATAAAATAATCCTTGAGTCAAAGAAAAAACCATAGTGGATACTAAAATACTTAGAACTAAATGGCACAGACAATATCATATATCAAAACCTGTGAAATAACTGAAAAATTCCCTATTTCTCCAGGCCATCAAAATTCATTATTGTGTAAAAGCAGCAACTTTGGTTTCCATTTTAATGACCATATTTGAGGAATTTCAAAATATCTTCTTAATAAGTGAATATTTGTTTCTCATTTCCTTTGCTTGCTTTAGAAAAGACATTAATTTTTGACTCTGCCTCAATGCTAATTTTTATTCCCTATGTTGCAGTACCTATACTACCAGGTTGTAAACTGCTTTATGTATTTGTTTCTCACCAGTATATGAGCTTGATGAGCTTGAAGTTAAGATTATGAATTATCCAATATCTTTGTCATAATAAGAGTAAATAGTAGGAACTAAAAATAAACTCACTTAATTTTTTATAAACATTCTAAAATGCTTAAGACATTATTCACTCTTCTAGGGAGAGTTGGGGCAGGGAGTAGACTTATAGAATGTGGTGAAATCAGTACTAATACACAGCCTTACATGATTGTATTTATATATATATATATATATATATATACACATATATATATATGTATATATATAATAAAACAAGTATCCACATTAAGATATTAGAGAAAGAACAGTGTAAAAGCAAAGAGGGTAGAATGGGGAAGATAGTAAAGATAAGAGCAGAAAAAAAAAATACCCGGATCAAAGGTAAAATCAAGCTAAAAGTTTGGTACTGGAATGAATAATATGATAGATACAATTAGGAAACATCTGATGAAGAAAATAATAGAGAAGTAAACCAATAAATGTTTTTTAAGAAAACAAAAGAAACCAGAGATATAAATGCAGTAGAAAGTAAAAAGGTAATAAAATAGAATTAAGAATTTTATGCCAATTTATTTGAGTACTTATATACAATTAACAGATTCTTATAAAATTAAAATTTCTTCTAACAATTATAGAAACAAGAAATGGTTAAACATAGTAACACATACAGATAGAGACATAAATAACAAGATCATGTGTTTTAAAGATTTATTTTAAATTGTTTTGAGAGAAGGTGAGAAAGAGAGAGAGAGAGTGAAGGGGGAAGGGCCCAGAGCAATCTTTATAGTTGTACATCATTAGTTTTTTTGCATAGGATGGAACCAAATTGGGGGCCTCCCATATGGGAGGCATGAACTTCCATTGTAATACTGGAGGTTACCAGTTGCATATGGATTTGCACAGGCTGGGTTGGAGTATTTGAACCCCAGACCTTATTATTGCAAGGCAAGAATTCAACCTGTTGAGCTATTCTGGCATCCCAAGATCATGTTTTGAGAGTAAGGTATATCAAACTTTACATAAATACATCTTTCCATCATTTAAAATACTCTTCAAAAAAATAGAAGGTGTGGTAATTCTGCACTCATTTCATGATAGTAAAATTAGACAAGAACAATGAAGAAAGAAAAAATGTCAAGTAGATTTAATTTAAAACATATCTAGAAATGGACTTCCTTAAACTGATAAAGATTTATTAATCAGACCTTATAGCAAATAATGGAGACACATTAAAATGTCTTACTTTGCCATCACAAACAAGACAAAAATGTCCATTGATTTATTAATCATAAGTTCACTTACTGAAAACGTGTTGACTGAGGGACACTTCTAGGCACTTGTGATATATAAGTAAATACAATAAAAATCCCTGCTTTTAAAGAATTTATACTCTAGGAAGGGATAATAGAAAATAAATAATAAATACAATTAATGTAAGCTACATACAATGTTGGAAGCTGAAATATGATAAATATTTATAAATGTTAAATAAATATGGTAAATGTTAGAATCTGAAATATAATATTAAAAATAAATAAAAAATATAGAGCAGACTAAAGTAAATCAGAAGTACAAAAAGGTGAAGGTGGATAGAGGTGCTATAGGCACTAGCACTAAATTGGTAGTTATGCTAAGCCTCATTGAGAGGAAGGTAATTAACAATCATATGAAAGGTATGAATAAAATCAAACAGATATCTTGAGGAAAATAATTCCTGGCATTAAAAGTATGCTAAGGTAGTAATAGGCCTTTATGTTTAAGAAATAGCAAAGAGGCCAGTGTAGCCAAGTGGTTTGGGTTTCTCTAAAATTAATAAAATCATCAAGGGTTTGGATACTCATAGTTAATTCCAGAGGTGATACTAAGGAATATGTATGAGGAAAGAAAAAAAGTAAGGCAGAGAGAAATAAGGACTACTAAAAGATGATTTGATGAGTCTCAATACTGCCTGTTACTAGCTGGGCATGCATGCACATGGCGTCCTATGCCCCCACCAAGAGAGAGTGAAGCAAAAGCATTTAGTCACTGCTTCCCTTTCCTCACAGTCTGAAAGATGCCCTTGCAACATCACAACCCCAGTATTTCTGGCCTATCCTGCAGTGGATGCGACAAATTTTCATGCAACTAAAGTCCGCCCTTGGTCATAGAATCAAGTCAAGAGACGCAAGTATTTAAAGTTGATGGTGCTAGTGGACCTTTGATGTACTTATCACTGTAGCTATAGAAGTGAACTCAGAGGTAGTGCTATGTGGTACAGGGTGGGAAATCAACAATGTCTGCTGCAACTGGCAAAAACAAAAAGAATGGGGAAAAACGTTTGAAAGAGGGAGTTAAGAGAAGAGAAATGTTATAGAGCAGTATATATCTTGAATTACTTAGCTTTTAGTCTATATTAAATATGAAACTATTAGAGGGTTGTAAAGCATCTGGCTGTGATACTGAGGGTGAACTGTGGGTGATAGTGTAGAATAAAAAGTAGGGGCAATAAACTGTTAGGAAGCTATTATATTACAGAAATTCTCACAAGAAATAATGATTACACCAGATTAGTACTGGGCAACTTGTGAGACAAGGTCAGATTTTGGGTTTATTGCTTGAGATGAAGTATTTTTTTTTAATTGTACTAAAGGTTCTTAACATTAAGACAAGAAAACTAAATAAAGATATAAAGGTTGGAAATTAAGTCATCTTATATGATGACTTGACTGTCTACATGGTAAATACAAAATATTGTGAAATCTAAATCTAAAAAAATAACCATAAAGCTTGGCAAAGTAGATAGCCAGGATATTGATATTTCAAAAATCAATTGCATTTCTATATATTCAGCAACACAAATAACATCTAATTATTTAAAATGTTGGGAAGCCGGGATGGCTCAGTGGGTTGAGTGCTCACTTTGCAGCGCCGGGGACCAGGGATCAAATCCCGGCCCCGGCCGGGGCTAAACCATGTGCTGAACTGGGAGCTCCTCCAGTTCAATTCTCTCTCTGTCTCTGTCTCTGTCTCTGTATCTCTCTCTCTCTCTGTCTGTCAAAAATAAAAATAAATAAAAGTACCTTGTGCATTTAAAAAAAAGTGCATTTAAAATGCACCTTGTATATTACCTACAAAGAATTATATCCAATAGATGAGGTACCTAAGACTATAACCAAAATAAGACATCTAAGACACACACAAAAAATAATTATAACAAGGTAGCAGAAAACATCTAATTTGGGGGAAAGACAATAATTTTTAAAAAATGAAGATAGGAGAAGCTGGGATGGCTCAGCAAGTTAAGCACTCAATTTGCAGCCCCCGGCACTGATAATCAAATTCCAGCCCTGGTCTGTGTGGACTCATATGCTGAACTGGGGTGTGTCTCCCATGAGGGAGACCCCCAGTGTGGTTATTGCTCCCCAATTTGGCCCCTGGCTCAAGGGGGCATGCCTCCCATGCAGGAGGCCCCCAGCCCAGTTCCCACTCTGCATGGTCCTCACTCACCTGTACAAAACAAAACTGTGTTGAAAACTGATGAATGACATACAACTATGGAAACTACTCTGGGGCCTCCCCTTTCTCGCTGTCTTTCTGTCTCTGTCAAACACAATAAAATAAATCTTTAAAAAAATGAAGATAGCTTAAAAGACCTCTGGGATAACTTCAAGCATAACAACATTTGCATCATGTGGGTACCAAAAGGAAAAGATAGAAAGCAAGGGATTGAGAACCTATTTGGAGAAACAATGACTAAAAACTTGCCTAACCTGGAGAAGAAAATAGACATACAAGCCCAGAAAACGTAGAGAGTCCCAAATAAGTTGGACCCAAACAATCCCACACTAAGACATATCATAATTAAAATACCAACGGTTAAAGACAAAGAGAAAATGCTAAAAGCCATAGGGAAAGACACCTAGTTATTTATAAGGGACTATTTATTAAGACTATCAACTAATTTCTCAACAGAAACTTTGCAGGCCAGAAGGGAGTGGCAGGAAATATTCAAAGTAATGAAAAACAAGTGCCTATAACCAAGACTACTCTATCCAACAAGGCTATCATTTAAAATTGAAGGAGAGATGAAAAGCTACCCAGATTAAAAAAAAAAAAAAAAAAAAAAAAAAAAAAAAAAAAAAAAAAAAAAAAAAAAAAGCAAACAGAAAACTCAAGGAATTCAGTACCATGAAGCCCATGTTGCAAGAAATGTTAAAAGGAGTTCTTTAAGCAGAAGAAGGGAGAAAATAAGCAAACAAATATTAGAAATATGAATAATAACATGGCAATAACTATGTACTTAGCAATAATCACTTTAAATATAAATGGATTAAGTGTTCCAATCAAAAGACATAAGGTAGCTAAATAGATAAGAAAACAAGACTCATGCATATGCTCTCTACAAGAGACCCACCTTAGATAGACAAACACACATAGACTGAAAGTAAAGAAATAAAAAAGATATTTCACAAAAAAGGAAATGAGAAAAAGGCTGGAGTAGCAATACTTACATTAGACAAACTGTACTTTAATTAATTAATTTATTTATTTATTTTTGACACAGAGAGAGAGAGAGATAGAGAGAGAGAGAGAGAGAGAGAGAGAGAACTGAACTGGGGGAGCTCCCAGTTCAGCATATGGATCCGCACGGGCCAGGGCTGGGATTTGATCCTCGGTCCCCGGCACTGCAAAGTGAGCACTTAACCCACTGAGCCATCCCGGCTTTCCCCAGACAAACTGTACTTTAAAATGAAGAGTAAAACAAGAGACAAAGAAAAACATCATATTATTAAAAAGAAATCAATGTAACAAGGGAGTCTTATAAACATTTATACACCCAACATAGGCATACCTAAATACATGGAGCAAATATTGACCAACATTAACACAACAATAGTGGGGACTTTAATACCCCACTAACATCAATTGACAGATATTCCAGACAGAAAATAAAAACAGAAACAGTGGCCTTAAATGACACAAGACCAGATGGATTTAACTGATATTTTTAGAGCATTTTACTCCTAAGCAGCAGAATATATATTATTCTCAAGTGCATATGAAACATTTTCTAAGATAGATAACATGTTAAGTCACATAACAAATCCCAATAAATTTAAGAAGATTGAAATCAAATCAAGTGTCTTCTCTGACCACAATGGTATAAAAAAAGAAATCAATTACAGTGAAAAAACAAACAAACTGAGAAACACAAAAACATTTGGAATCTAAATAACATGCTACTAAATAATGAATAAGCAACAATAAGAGATCAAGGAAGAAATCAAAAGATGCCATGGGAGAAAAGAAAATGAAAATACAATGACACAACATTTATGGCACACAGCAAAAGTAGTTCTCAGAAGGAAATTCATAGCAATGCAGGCCTACCAAAGAAACAAAAAAATTTTCAAATAATCAGTCTAGCCTCACACCCAAAGAAACTAAAAAAAGAACAACAAATAAAGCCCAAACTGAGTACAAGGAAGGAAATAATTTTAAAAATCAGAGAAGAAATCAATGAAATTGAGATGAAAAATAATAATAATAGCAAAAGATTGATGAAAACAAGAGCTGGTTTTTTGAAAGATAATCAAAATCAACAAATGTTTAGCCAAAATCATCAAGAAAAAGCGAGAGTGGTCAGAAAAAGATGGAGGAATGAGAGGAGAATTCTGATACCTACCAGGGAAGGGACTTATGAACAAAGGGGAATCCATAGGGGAAACCATGAGAAGCACCCTCAACTGAGAGAACCACACAACTCAGAACAACACCCAAAGGTTAGAGGAAAAAGGGGAGAGCGGGAGAGGGAAGGGGAAGGAGCAGTTTGGGGACAGGGACACGGAGTGACCGGGGCTGGCAGAAACAAAGGGAAATTGGGGGACTACGGTCAAAGTGGAGCTAGATCGAGGGCGGACTGGAAGCTGAGACCTAAGGAGAGTGGAAACTCCACAAGACTGTGGACAATTTAACATCCTAACTCAAGGGCATGGCATGCAGTGCCCTAATCAGATCAAAAAAAAGAGAGACAGGACTCAAGTAAATAAAATCAGGAATGAAAGAACAGTGACAATGAACACCACAGAAATACAAAAAATTATTTAAAAAAACTACAAGCAACTATAAACCAATAAATTGGACAGTCTGGGGAAAAAATGAATAAATTTCTAGAAGCATATAATCTTCCAACGTTAAATCAAGAAGAAACAAAAAATCTGAACTGACAAATTACTACCAACAAAATTAAAGCAATAATCAACCAATTCCCAACAAACAACATTTCTGGGAGATTGCTTCAGAGGTGAACTTTACCAAAAATTCCAAAAATGATTAATACCTATGTTTCTCAAACTATTCCAAATAATTCAAAAGGAAGTAAGGCTCCCAAGCTCACCACTATCCTGATTCCAAAACCAGACAAAGATATTATAGAAAAAATAAAATTATAGGCTGTTATCCCTAATGAGCACATATACAAAAATTCTCAACACAATATTAGCAAACTGACTTCAGCAGTATAGTTCACTCTAGCCAAAAGGCCAAGAAGCAATTCAGCATTATATTTAAAAGATCATACACCACAATTAGTGGGATTTATTTCTGGTATGCAAAGTTGGTTCAATATACATAAATCAATTAATATGTAGCATAAACAAAGTAAAAATCATATGGTCATATCAATAGATGCAGAAAAAGCTTTTGACAAAATCCATTATTCATTTCATGATTAAAAAAAAACAAAACTTTTAGCAAAATGGTAATAGATATACCGTTAATAAAGACCATATATGAAAAACCCACAGCGAACATCATACTCAGTGGAGAAAAATTAAAAGCATTCTCTTTAAGATCAGGAACAATACTAGGATGCACACTTTCATGACTTTTATTCAACATAGTGCTAGAAGTCCTAGCCACAGCAACCAGACAAACAAAAAACAGGAAGGAAGGAAGGAAGGAAGGAAGGAAGGAAGGAAGGAAGGAAGGAAGGAAGGAAGGAAGGGAGAGAAGAGAAAAAAACATTTATTTAAATTGAAAAGGAAGAAATTAAGCTGTCATTAGTTGCATATGGCATAATGCAATATTTAGAGAACTTCAAAGGTTCCACTTAAAAACTATCAGAAATGAAATATGAATTTACTAAAGTAGCAGGATATAAAATTAATATTCATAAATTGGTTGCCTTTTTATACACCAATAACAAACTAGCAGAAAGATAATTAAAAAAAAAAACATTTCCATTTAGAATTGCATCAGAAAACTAAAATACATAGGAAGAAATTTAACCAAAGAAGTAAATGACTTGTACTCAGAAAATTTTGACAGGGAAGGAAGAAATTAAAGAAGATACAAATAAGTGGAAACAAATACCATGCTCATGGATAGAAAGAATTGGTATACTTAAAATGTTCATACTACCCAAAACAATTTATAGATTCAATACAATCCCTATCAAAATGTCAGTGGCACTTTTCACAGAACTAGAACAAATAATCCTAAAATTTATATGGAACTATAATATACCTAAAATAGCCATGACAATCCTGAGAAAGGAAAACAGAGTTGGAGGTGGCATGCTTCCAGTTATCAAATTATAGTGCAAGGCCATAGTAATCAAAACAGCATTGTATTGGCATAAAAACAGAAACATAGATCAATGGAACAGAATAGAGAGCCCAGAAATAAACTGGGGTCCATATGTCCAGTGAATATATAACAAAGGGAACAAGAATTTACATAGAGGTAAAAACAGTCTATTCAGTAAATGGTGATGGGAAAACAGGACAGATACATGCAAAAAATAAAAATAAAAAATGAAACTGGACCACCTTCTTACACATTATACAAAAATAAACTCAAAATGTATTAAAGATTGAAATGTAAGACCGAAAACATGAAACTTCTAAAAGTAAATATAGGAAGTAAACCCTTAGACATTACCCATAGTAATATTTTTACTGATACATCTCCTCAGGCAAGGTAAACAAAGAAAAATAAATAAATTGAACTACATAAAACTTTAAAAAGTTTTTACAGAGAATAAGAAACCATTAAAACAGAAGGATACCTATTGAATGGGAGAAGATATGTGCCGATGATACATCTGATAAAGGGTTAATATCCAAAAAAATAAACAAACAACAACAACAAAACTCACACAACTTAATATTTAAATAAAAACAAAACAGTTTAATTAAAAAATGATGGCTCAGCATGTTGAGCTCTCATTTGCAGTCTGAGGATTGAATCCTGACCCCAGCCTGTGCAGACATATATGCTCAGTTGGGGTGTGCCCCCAGTTCGGTTCTCACTGGGATGGGCTTCCTACATGGAAACAATACATATGCCCAGCTCACAAGGGCATATGCCTCCCTTGCAGGAGCCCACCACCACCACCACCAGCTGGTTCCTGCCCTGTGCAGCCCTGTGCTCATCAGTGGAATGAAACTATATCAAAAACTAATGATGTACAACTATGGTGACTGCTGTGGGCCCTCCCTCTTCCCTCTCTCTCTCAGTCTCTCTGTCAAAAACAATTTTTTTAAAAATGGGCAGAGAATCTAAATAGACATTTCTCCAAAGAGGACATGCAGATGGCCAATAGACGTATGAAATGATGCTCGATATCACTAACCATCAGAGAAGTGCAAATTAAAACCGCAATGAAATACCACCTCACACCTCTCAGAATTGACAAACAACAATTGTTGGCAAAGATTCAGAGAAAAGGGAATATTTGTGCACTGTCAGCGGGACTGTAATTGGTATAGTCACTATAGAAAACAATATGGAGTTTTCTCAACAATTAAACATAGAACTACCTTATGACCCAGCAATTGTACTTCTGGGTATTTATCCAAAGAAGTTCAAAACACTAATTAGAAAAAATACAGGGTCCAGCAGAAATGATGGCCCTTTTTTACAGCTAGTAACACTCTGGCAGTGTGTTACTTCTGCTGGACCCTGTAGATGTTTACTGAAGCAATTCACAATACTATTCACAATAGCCAACATATAGAAACAATCAAAATGCCCATCAACAGATGATTGAATAAAGAAATTTGGGTATATTTGCACACTGGAGTATTCATTTTCTATAAAAAAAAAAGGATGAAATCTTACCATTTGTAATGACTTGGATTGACCTAGAGATTATTATGCTAAATGAAATAAATCAGACAAAGACAAATATAATATGCTTTTACTTATATGTGGAATTTAAAGAACAAAATAAACAAACATTGATGTAGAAAACAAACTAGATGGGATGGAGTTGGGGGATGGATGATAAAGGAGACAGGATTAAAAAGTACAAATTGGTAGTCACAAAATAGTCATGAGGATGTAAAATATAGTATGGAAAATATAATCAATAATATTGTAAAAACTATGCATGCCATCAGATGGGCACTAGATTTAGTGAAGAGAGAACTTCACAAATTATATAAATGCCTTCCCAGTGTGATTGTACTAAGAGATTAAAACTAACTTACAGGTTAGAGAGCCTGGAACTGAGATGTATGGCATACATAATATACCAGAGGTGATGTGTGCAGGAGCAAAAACAGAGACATTCGTAAATGTTGCAAGTACAATTGGTAAGTCTCCAAAAAAAAAAAAAGAATTTCCACATTATACTTATCAATTTTAGATTAAATAAAGAATTAAGTGTGTAAAAGAAAACTAATTAATGAATAAAACTGTAGAATAATATATTTCTGATTTGGGGTAATAAATCATTTTAAATATAACTCCCACCTCAATAGAAGCTATAAAATTGACTACTTATGTCATATTCAGTGGAAGAAGATACTTGTAATATACATAGCTGACAAAGATTTACTATCCAGAATAAAGAATGCTTACATGTCATAAGAACAAGAAAAATAGATTCCATTTTATATCTACTTGCTTGGCAAAATTTAAGAAGTCTATATTTGGAAAGGATGTGGATCAATGGACTTTTACATTACTCGTGAAATGCAAGGTGGCATTTTCTGAAAAATTTAAGCATTTACAAACCCTAATTTGGATTTCAAGGTACATATTCCAAGAAACTCATTCAAACACGTGTAAAAGAAGAATTATAGAAATGCAAAAATTTAGGATATAAGGTAAATGCCTTAAGCAAAATAAGTTCAAAATTACAGTATGTTCACATGTGGCATGTTATAGAGCAGTGAAAATAAATATACTTTAGATATATATGACATCATGGATCAATCATTAAAGCCTTGAGTTTTAATTGTTTAAGAAAACTAAAACTATGGAAGCATAATAAATTTCTATAAAGTTAAAAAGTAAGCAAAACAAAACAGTACCTTACTCAAAGTTCACTGATTTAAATGTTCGTTGCATCCCAAAAATACCTTCACAGAAAGCTAGAGGATAAAATATCTGTATACCGTGGTCTAATCAAGTTGACACATAAAATTGACCGTACAGTAAATAGTGCCGATGTTGTTTTGCATGTATCACATTTACATTTTTTAAAAAGCAAATAATAGGGAAAATATGATGGAGATTGAGGTGAGAGAACAGACCATGGTTGAAAAGAAAATGAGAGGGATGAAAGGGAAGCTGAAAGTGGAAGTAGAACTTTTAATGAGACAAGTTTCTTAGCTACAAAATCAGATCTTATTGGTAGTCTGACCAGACTTACCATTATTAATTGGGGTAGAAAACAATGGCACTGCCCCATTTCAAACATTACATATGGTCAATCTAGTGATACCTTGCGTTTAGCCCAGTGAGACTAGGTTGACCAGGTGTACCATTTAAAACGGGGTGGTACAGTTGTTTTCTGTCCCATTTAAAATGGTACAATTGGTCAGCCTAGTTATTGGGGAATATTGAGCTTACCACGAATTTTAAAGATCCAATATTTACAAACAGCCACTTACACTGAGATACAGTGCACAAATAACTTAAGCTTTCAATGCTTTTGGTTCCCAGGAGTAAAATGAGAATAATAACAATATTTGTTTACTAAATCTGTTTTCATAATTAAATGAGGTAATATATTTAAAGCCCAAAAAACAGTGCCTGGAATTTAATAAATGTAAAATATTAACATTATCATTGGGTAAGATTAGTATTTATATTTGTATCCATATTCATTCAATATTTATTATTATTTTGTTGTTGCTGTTGTTATTAATGAGAGGTAGAAAGATGGTATACTTTCTTCATGAATGCTAGTTTTATCTTGGGAATAAAAAGGAAGAGACAAAGAGCTACTTCTGACTTCCTTCTCAATATGATGGAACCTCTCCTACACAGAAAGCATCTACGTATGCGCCCAATAGGTGCTAACAGACAAGGGGAAAGCCATGATAACACGTTTCATTCTTGTCGGCTGTGTGTAGTCATCTCACTTTTATTTATTCTTATATTCTTGACCAAATATATCCAGAAGTTATAGCTAGTGTGTGGGTGGTCCCTTTTCTTAATTCTGTACTCCACCATATACATATTATATTACACATGTAAAATATTATTTTTAAGATAGTTGATGTTTTTTTCTCACTTTGTAAAAGATAAGTAAAGCCATGGCAGAATAACTAAGGTAAATAACTCTATATTACTTAAAATCCAGGATCCACTAGGTAGGAATAAATTTTAAGATTTAGTTGCAAATATGTATTTATATAAAACATTGCATATAAAAACCTTCCCTGTGTGATCTCTCTAGTCCTTGAAAAGGATGTTGATCATTTACAGTACAATAATATCAAAAATTATAATACATTTTTCCAAATTACAATTTCTCCAGAGGAACCATCAGCCTCAAAAAGAGTAACTCATCTATGATGTAAATAGTTTGAAAACAGTTTCCTTTCTCCCCAAGACATTGATATAAAAATAGTAACTACAACATCAGAATTCAGTCAAGTTATCTGTATTGTGAAATAACGTCACCTGTGTGATCATCTTTTGCTGTCAGAAATTGTTTTGAAACCAACAATGTCTCTTCAGTGGCCCACTTAATATTTTCCTTCTTACAGTAACATTGGGAATAATTAAACTGTTAACAGAAGATTCATAACAAAACACAAAACAATTAAGGCAAATATTTTATGTTCTTTTTATTTGTTTGCATTAGTAAATAAAAGACAGAAAAATATAATTTGGAAAAAAAGAACAAAACATAAATGCTAATTTTTTTGTTGGTACCACTTGGAAGAATATTAACATTATTCTTAAATGTAAGCCCAAAAGCAATTTAAAAGAACTAATAATCTCTAGGTTTAATGTATGATGTATTACTCATTTGAAGTTTTCAAAATCTTAAAACAGCGTAGCCGTAATACAAAAGTAAGAGAGTGGTGGGTTTTAACCCTAATTCTTTAATAATCAAATGACTTTCCTTAAATATTATTTAGAATTGAGGTACCTGCATGACTTTTAACGTGTATGATAGGAGTTGCATTTTATATACCAATCCTTGTTTACCTTGTTCAGACAAAGAACATGCAATCTAGGATAAAAGACTAAAATGCTGTAGTCAGGGAAGAAGTTCTTGGTTAAATCAGCAAACCGATAATTCCCTTATGAATTTTGAAGTTCATTTCTTGATATTGTTAGTTCATTATTCCTCATAAGAATTGAAATCTGCATGCATTTTACTTGGGGGAAATTTACTGAAGACCATTTCTATTAATACTGCTAGATATTAAATAAGGTAAATTTAAAATGGCCTGTTCCCAATAGCAAGCCCTTTTATTCCCAAGTTACAACATATTTCTATACATAAGACTAAAATTCTAAACAAATTTTCAAAAATCACATTTACATGCTGCTTTTTTCTAATTTATTATTTTTCAACACAAGTAACATTCCTGCTACTAAATGTCTAACATAAAATTATTTAATGAAAAACAAACCTCAGAACTTGAATATGGGGAAAAAAATAAACACCAAACAGTAACATAAGCATGATAAATTGTATTAACTGACAATCTCTTAGGTTTTCAATAATTTATAAGGGATTTAAACTGAAGTTTACCTTAGTTTATCTACCCAATTCTTTTTGCAGTCTACAAATGTATGGTGAAATAACTAGGGATTTATTTTAAATAAATCAAAGACCCATGTTAGAGAGCTTCTCAAACAATTTACATATAGAAATATATTAGTTATAATGTTTCTCTAGTTGTTCATAAAAGAAAGTTCCCCAATGCTTTACACTTAGAAAAACATTTTAAGCTAGTCAACTTTTTCAGTTACTACTCTTTGGGGTATTGTATACCTCTGAAGTTAAAACATTGTTTTTCCATTCCATTTTGTCTAATTCAATCTTTAGTTTATTAAAGTGACCTCTACTACAAGTAGTCCTCATTGGAGAGGTTTTTATCAAAGCAATAAATAATACTTAAATCTTCCTGCTAGAACAGTTAAGAACAGAAAATGTTTTTGTTCTTTAAACTCATTTATGGGTCCTATTTATTACTACTAACTCTATACTGTCGATAACTAATGTCCTTTAGTTCTTGGACTTCTTCTTATCTCATGTCATTATGTCATTAAGAAAGAAAATCTTAAGCCTACTCAATTCTATAGCAGAGAGAACCCACATACAGACCTCAAACAGCCATATTCATTGTCCATGGTTTCTCATAATCAGTTCGTGTAACGGTTAGTTTTGTGTGTCCACTTGGTTAGACCATCATACTCATAAATATCATTCTAGGTGTTTTTGTGACGGTATTTTTTTGGTTGGGATTAATATTTAAATCAGTAGACTTTGATTAAAGCACATTCCTCTCCATAATGTGGGATAAGCCTGTCCAATCAGTTGAAGACTTTAAGAGAAAGACAACTCCATCATCCCTCCCACCCACACCCCCAAGAGTAGAAATTCTACTAGCAGACTACCTTCTGTCTAGAACTGCAACTAATCCCTGGGTTTCCAGCCTGCAGATCTAAGCTTCAGACTTTGAACTTGGCAGCCTCTACAATCTTCTGAACCAATGCTTTAAAATCTCACTCTCTAATACAAACATACACACACATGCACTTACACACACACACAAAGATATTAAAAAATGTGTGTTTACACATCCTATTGGTTATATTTTTCTGTATAACCCTAATTTATAAAAGTAGGAAAAACAAACAATTGAGAAGAGTTATTTTGCTATCCTCAGATATAATCATTTCAGTTAAAAAAAGTTATTCGACTATGTTAAATTATATAGTCCTTAAACAAAATTTCATTGTAATGACTTTGACCATTAGCATATAAGTATTTGTAATTATTTTCACCATATGTAAAGTTGGACTTTCCTTTCACCATCATTTATGAGTAAAAAATTAGTATATTTCAAGCTTTTTATAATTACAAAATATCCGAAACAACTAAAATACCCAACAAAAGTGGAATTGTTCAAAATTTGCTCCTTCCATATCATAAAATATTACTAAAAATTAAAAATAATATTTATAAAATTATTTTTATATATGAAAATAGGAATGTATTACATATAAAAGGGACATACTGAAGTGTGTATGGGGGATGCTGGGATGGCTCAGAGGGGTAAGAGCTCACCTTGTAGCTGTGGGGTCCGGGAATCAAGTCCTGGTCCTGGCCCTAGCCCTAACCTTGGCCTATAGGGACCCATGCTGAACTGGGGCGTGCATCCATGCGAGAGACCCACAGTTTGGTTCCCGCCTGAAGCATGCTTGCCATATGGGAAGCCCCAGTTCACAGGGGCATGCTTTCCATGCAGGAGGTCCCCAGTTTGGTTCCTGCCTGGGACGTGCTTTCCATTTGGGAGGCCCTTGCCCATTTCTCACCCTGCACAGCTCCACATCCACCTGTGTGGAATAAAACTATGTAAAAACTGATGACATACTGCGATGACAACTGCTCTGGGCCCACCCCCTACTCTCTGTCTCTACCTGTCTGTCTGTCTGTCTGTCTGTCTCTCTCTAACAATAAAATAAATCTTTAAAAAAATAAAAAGTAAAATAAAGTGTATATAAAGTGCAGCCTTAACCATAGAAAATATATGTATGCAGTAAAATATAAAGAAAAATACATCAAAATATTAATAAAGGTTATTCATAGATGGTGGGATTATATGTGATTATTATTCTATTCCTATTTACATCTTCCACTTTCTATAGAAACCTGTGCTGTTTTAATCATTAGGAAAAAAGTTAGTATTTTTAGCAAACAAGTAATATGATTTCTTAATGAATTCTTCAATGACTTCACTAGATATTGCCTTTCCATAACATTTGTTATATGCCTATATATAATAATCTTTATCAAATTTTCTGTATCATCTATCTATATACCTGTCTTCCTGTAGTCTGTGAACTTTATAAGAAAAGACAGTGTGTCCAAAATGCCTGGGAATGCCCTCAGTCATAGCAGAGTTAATAATGCTTTTTCATGATAGGCAATACATAACATCTACAGATCTTTACTAATACTGATTATGAATAATTAGTAATTGAGTTGTGGCTGTCATCAATAGCATTATGTATTTTCCTAGCCAATAGTACCTTTCATACCAAAGTTTGCTGCTTTATTAAAAAATACACAAGAAAATTGAAAGGGGGAAGCTGGTATGGTTCAGTGGGTTAAGAGCTTGCTTTGTAGTCCCAGAGACCAAGAATCGAATCCCGGCTCCGGCCCAGGCAGGCCCATATGCTGAACTGGGGTGTGCCCCCAGTTCAGTTCTTGCCAGGGCCTATGCGGGAGACTCCTGGCCCAGTTTCTGCCCTGCACAGCCCCAAGCCCACCTGTGGAGTGAAACTATATGGAAAACTAATGCTCTCAACTATGGAGACTTCTCTGGGCCCCTCCCCTTTTCTCTGTCTCTGTCTGTCTCTTTCTCTGTCAAAAATCAATAAAAATAAATCTTTTTAAAAAAGAAAGAAAATTGATAGGGGTAGAAGTAATCTTTAAATGATTCTCCTCTCTCCACCTTATAATTTCCTATGACTACAGACTCTAATATACAGGACTGGGACCCAGAATTGGTGAGATATAATGTCAGTGATTATGTTACATTACATGACAAAAGCCATTTTGCAGAATTTAATTAAGGTTACTAACCAATTAACTTTTAGTTAATCCAAAGGGAGATTATTTCAGTAAGTGGATCAAATTTAATCACATCAACCTATTTAAAAACACAGAGTTTTCTGAAAATAGTAGCAGAAGAGGACATCAGAGAGATTCAGAGCATAAAAAAGACTAGATTTGTCATTGCTGCTTTGAAGATATAGGGGAGCCACATAAGAAAGAAGGCAAGGGGCTTCACAAAGTAGAAAGTAGTCCCCAGATGACAGACAAAAGATGACTGAGCACCTCAGACCCAACAATCCACAAGGAACTGGATTCTGCCAATGATATGAATAAGCTTGAAGTGGATTTTCTTCCCCAGAATATCTAGATAAGGGCCCAGGCCAGCTAATGTTTTTATTTCAGTCTGGGGAGTCTAAGAAACTGGATTCTGCCAATGATATGAATAAGCTTGAAGTGGATTTTCTTCCCCAGAATATCTAGATAAGGACCCAGGCCAGCTAATGTTTGTATTTCAGTCTGGGGAGTCTAAGAAAAGAACCTAGTTGAGCTTGCCCAGCTTCTGACCTAGAAAACTATAAGCTAGTTACTTTAAGCTGCTAAATTTGTAATAATTTGTTGTACAGCAATAGAATTCTAATACACTAACAAACTGTTCTTATTTTAATACAGTGATTCCCAATTATTACAATATTTATCGTATAATATGAGTAATACTTCGCTGTGGTTTTAAGACTCAAATGAGTACAGAAATCAAATAAACATGGAGGATGCTTAAATTCTTTCATGCTGTACTCAGAGGTACATAAAAAAAATTAGTTTCTTTATTCTCTAAGCCTACCCTAATCTTCTATTGGAGCCCATCCCACAGAGAAGAAAAGTTATTCCTGCCAAGTAATAGTATTTCAGTCTCTTCTGTTTTTTATATTTCTGGTTATATACATCAAAGCCTAAATCCCTCACAGAAGTGTTCTAAAGAATCTTTTTTGGACTGCTCAGACTTTTTAGATACTGGTAGATGTTCTATCTTTGCATTCCTGCACCTTTATTCTTTTCTTCCTCAAAGTGGAGTGTGTATATATATTGGGAAACTCAGACTGCTCTTATGATATCAGAGTGAGGGAATGCTGGGACACCCCATGTCCTTTGGCTCCTCTGGGCTCCAAAAAAGTTTTCTGATCTGTGTGCCTGCTGCTGGCTCTCCTGGAATCCCCTGCTATAATTCATTGTCTGGGTGCTATAAGGCTTCATCAAGGACTATTTGGTGAGTTCTGACTTGTAAGACCTCACCTCAGCCCTCGCTAATACTGTGAATCTCTTTGAATCTCTTCTACATTTTCCATCCAGAGCTTGTGGAATGCAATTTAGCTCTAACCTCAAACGACTATGGTGAGACCATAATACCTCCCAACTCCCCACTGGAAGCAGAGTCATGCAAGAATATTGCATTCCATTCACATTCATAGGTACTGCAAGCAACTCAGGAAAACTAAACCACATCTCTTCTTCAGACTAACCATGGTGAGAGTTCTGAAGGTTCAATTTTTGTGGCCATCTGAAAGGCAACCTCCTTACAGAGTTCCAGAGATTAATCTTGGCAAGTGCTCTTACCCTCAGCAATTCTTTCAATTTATATACTCAAAACACATATTCTTCTACCCAAGACAAAATCTGAAAATGAGAGAATGAAGCCCAGATTCTTCACTCCTTCTCTCATTTGTCTTTTTCTCCATTTGTCTCTTAAAATTTCCTTTTTTAATGATTTATTTTATTGTTTTTGAGAGACAAAGAGAGAGAGAGACAGAGAGCAGGGGGAGGTCCCAGAGCAGTTTCCATAGTTGTCTCATCAGTTTTTCACAAGGTTTTACTCCACGCAGGTGGGTGGGATCCACACAGGGCAGGAACCAGGCCAGGGGCCTCTCACATAGGTGGCACACCCTCTTGAGCCAGGAACCAAACCAGGGGATGAGAACCAAACTGGAGGCCTCCTGCATGGGAAGCATACCTCAGTTCTGCACATGGGTCCACACTGGCAGGGGCCAGGATTCCATCCTAGATTCCCAGAGCTACAAAGTGAGCACTTAACCAACTGAGCCATCCTTGTTTCCTCGTTTGATCTCCTAAAATTGCCAAGGACCAAAATGAACAGGCTCTGAATTACCTATCTACTCCTTGTATATATCTTTCTACTATGGGTATCATGCCATAAAGATTATCTATAAAGGTGAAAGGCGTGTCCTCTCTACAGTTCAGAGAAAATTTTGGTAGTCTGTGTCATTGATGTTAGAGCATTGGTAGATTAAGAAAATTTACAAAAAGATCTACCCCAAAGTCTTCTTTCAAACTTATTTTAGTGTGAAAAAAAAATGTTGGTTTTCAGAAATGAAAAATTAATTCTATTTTAATCTTTGCATACCTGCTATAAAATTTCTAATCCACATACCTACCCTCTAAACCCATCAGACGATTTAGGTTAGCTAGATAGAAGTCCTTATAAACAGAATTCAAAGTAGAATATCTTAATACTATAATCCAAATATCATTCCAGATATATGACACACTATAAGGCTGAGAAAGGAAGTCTCAGTATAATTTATTTTTTCTTTTCTATGTTAAACATTAAGCATTTTATAAATTTATAGAAATAGATTTTACCTGAAACTTGTGTCACAGGAGGAGAAACAAATGTTATTTTACTTAATTACTACACTAAACAATGTAATGAGATATCTAATCTTCCCATGGCTTTAAGGACTTTATCAATAATAAAAATTCTAAGAGACGATTTTTAAATGGCTCACACTGTATCACCATTATGTATAAATGACCACCGTGAAAAAGGACTTCTATCTCTAATTTAAAGCAAAGGCAATATTTCCACGTATCTGTTACACTTTAGAACAGCCACATTTACCATTGTGGGCAAAAACAGATATTGCATCATGTGGGGCAGTTCCCCCTCTGATACAATCTTGAATTGTAACTAAATCCTACCTTCGGGTGAAAATTAAAAGCTTACATACTAAAACATGTTGCATTTGAAGATTTTTCTCATATGTGTAGGATTCATCCAACTTTCTTTTTTTTTTTTTTTTATAAAGACTTGGCTAAAAATACAATGTAAGAAACCACTTTTTCTCTACGTTTCCAAGGCTTTTCATGTAAGAATAAAATTGAAGTAATGCATTGTCCTAATTTATTTTTAATCCTTTCCTGTAATTTATTATGTAGGACACTGGACACTCCCTAGAGAGCTACAATTATGCACCACAGCATATTTAACACTGCCAGTTATTCATGTAAGTCTGTATTTCTGAAGTTGCAGTATCTGATTTATCAGTGAGTTCTCACAGTTTTGAAGTTTGCTAAATGGAACTTCCACTGTGTGCTCTTTCAACTGCAGAGAACTTCACTTTATATGGAAAAACATCAGTAACAATTTAAATTCCTCCTGTTGTGTGAATATTTTTTTATCAACAAAATGTTCTCAATAATCACATCATATTTAAAAATGCTACCTTTGGTTTATAAAGACTGAGGAGTTAAGTGAGAGAAAAAGAAAAAAGGAATTGGAAAAAAAAATTGTGTGATGGAGAGAGATCAGTGACTACTAGCTGTGTATGAAAATGAAAAGTGTGCAGATTAACTGATCTGATACCATTTCTATTAGTCTCATTTATTAACGCTATAGCAAACTGTTTACCCCGCTGGTTAGCTCTTGCAAGAATGACTCTGATCTCATGAATGTCAGCACTTGCCCTCCAGGTTTACTCAGCTTTCAGCATGGATACCTTTCTTGTCCAGCTCTTCAAAGCAATGAAAAGAAGAAAGAAAAAGGAAAAAAGGCATCCGGTGGGAGATTACAACACCCTCCACAGGGAATCCCTCCTGAAATCTGCTGACTGTAAGAACATGTTGAGAAAAAGCTCAGTGTGCCATAATCCATTTTGAATGTGCCTGGAACCTTCTGTGCAACACGAGCCAAAGGTCACTCTGATGTTAACACAGAGTGAAAAGATAATCCATATTTTGCACCTATAATTTTTTTTTTTTTTTGGTCAGAAGCTAAATCATTCTTTCCTAAGGATTTTCAAATTTTGCCAGATGAATAACAGCAGGGCTAAATAGTCATCTAAAAATATTTAGACTACTACAATTTTGTTATTTCAATCTTTGTAACATATGTTTCAGTTCCAAGAATATTTAACTAGACATTGGAGTAACGTTCCAGGTAATCTCAGCTCTAGAGAAATCTCTAGAAAACTTAAATAGTTTAATAGCTACCATATTCTTATACCATTCAATCTGGTTATTCTAAGTCAACTCATCTGAGTCCATTTAGAGAGAGCCCATTTTACTACTGAAGGTTCATAACTCTCATAAGAGAAGAGGAAATTAGTAGTTGCTAGACAATGTACATACATTAATGAAACAAATGTAATTGGTAAATTGAGAACAGGATACTCACCTTTATCTGACAGATTGAAGCTTAAAAACTTTTTTTATTTCATGTTACCTCCATGGGTTAATTTGTCTTCTGTTCTTTCTTTTAACATCCTCATTTGAAACTTGTGTAATCTCTCACATTGAGTTTTTCAATAGGCAATAGGCTACTATTTAATCTAACTTCTTCCTCTCTTCAGTCCTATCTCTGTATCCCAAACTTCTACTCCTATAGCACATTTAGCTTTCTAAAACACAACTGTGATCATATCATTTCCCTGTTGAACCTTTCATGGAATTTTTTTCATACTAGGTAAAAATAACTCAGCATGCAAATGTACTTTCAATCTCTTAAAATTATCTTTTCAGGCTTGTCTACTCTTTCACTGTCACCCCCATTTATAAAATCCACTAAGAAAATTCTCACTGTTACAATGTACTGAAGACTAGCTTCTTTCAGTTACTTCACACAATCTTGTAAAACAAGGTACATGTCATTTCTATGTCTTTGCACATTTCCTATATACCTAAAATATCAGCCTCCTTCTTGTGTTCTTAAATGGTACTATCAGCACAAATGTTTTCATATCCTTCCTTGACTACTTCATATGGGATCTATTTCTTCCTCTATGTCCACCTAGATTATTCTTGGTTAGAGACCACTATCCTCATAGAATCTTACATCCTTAAATTTAGGGGTTTGATTTGCTTAATTTTTTAAAATAATAATTATAGAATTTTTAAAAATATTGCATAAAGAATATCTATTCCAATGTATCAATACTATCAATTCATTTGTTCTAGGGCAATGTTATATTCTATTAACAACTGTGACATAATTGCTAAGTATATTGCTGTAGTTCCATGGAAATAGGTAAATTATAATTATTCTAGCTGTGGAAAACAGACACTGGAGTTTTACTAAGATCTGATTATTTGATTACAAATTAATTAGGATGAAATGATACAATATAGTAGTCCCAGTTAGCAGTATTTTAGACTTATTTGTGGCAGCATCATATGGAGTTGCCTAAATAAGTTTTCAAAAATCTTATTAAGAATACTCACATGAGACAACAAGCATATATTTTAGGGGTTCACATCCAATTCTTTACAAACATAAATCTAATCCTTTTTAGAATAAGCTTGGTAAATTGAAGACAAACACTTTCTTTTTCTTCTACTATTGTACAGGTAAATATCTACATTTTACTTCCAGTTTAAAATGGAGTTCATTCTATTAACATATATCAAAGACAAGGTAGATAGCAATAATTATTTTGTTTATTAAATCATTAGGATATCATTTGAAAAGATTAACTTCTAAATTATTCAAATTATTTCAGATTTATAACTAAGAAAGTAGAGGATATTATTTGATATAATTTTAAATGTATTTGAACATCTGAAAAGTGTTTAACAGACTTTTATAAAGGTGCTTTAGAAAGCAATGTAATTGATTTTTTTAAATGGCAAATCTTTGAAATGCTTACAGAGTGATAAAGAATTTACATTCTAGAAAAGACAATCAATATTAAAACAATTAAACATGGATTTTTAAAGGCATTCTACAATCTTCCTGCTTCAACCCAAAACTATCAGTGACAGTGAAAAGTAGCAGACAAACAATTATTCTACTTGCTATTTTATTTCATTAGTATATCTCAACCAGTTTTTGAACCAATCTTCCTTTTGTCACCTCATAAGTGGAACATATTTAATAAGTATTCATTTCTAAACAACTCAGGGCTTCTAGTAGGATCATTATATTTTAGTTTCATTTATCTTTGAATGCATTTTATTATATAATTTAAGGGAAACAATTAAAGATGAGAGTTTTAAAAATAAATATTAGTTATTCAAACGGAAGAACTCTAAAGTCATTGTAAAGACTTGAAGAAAAAAATTCTTTTTACAAACTATAGGAATGTAAGGAAGAGAGTGTAAGGTAAAAATCAAGTTTTTCTTTCAAATTTGTTTTGAAATGACACTGCAGTCAGATAAAAATCTATTAATAGTTTGAGATAATACAATAGTTGTACCTCAACTACCAAAAAGGTATCATCACTATTAAAAAATATTTATTAAACACTTAGAAGTACCTAAAGCTCCTTTTTGATTTCACTGAAATTCTTCAAAATAGGTGATCTAATTATAGTGTCATTTACCAAAACATTTTAATTATATTTTATTAATATAGCAAATGCAAGTAAATTGAATGAATGAATAATCACTGAATAAACAAAAAGTAAATAATAATTGAAATAAATCACAGCAAGAAATACCTGTAAAAATAATGATTAACAAGTAGTAAACAATAGTTCCAAGCCAGGAAAAAATAGCTATTAGACATTTCAAAACGTGATTAGGCATTATTTGGGCTTTTGAGAGACTGGGTGTGTGGTGCACCTGTGATTAAGCATACAATACACCTCTCATTCCTTCTATCATGAAGTAGACAAAATCAAATTATATTGGACAAGAGCATTTCATACACCTAATAATTTTAGTTGTTTGATAGGCCAACAAGAACCTTTTGAGTCACAAGTTAAGTGGCAGAATTGATGGACCTGGTTATCATAATTGAACACTTCCAACAGTATAATTTATCCTTTAACCAATTGCCTGTTAACGATGTAACACTTCACTGTAAACTAGAAATATCCTGATGTCTCTGGTACATTAATAGTTCCTCATTATTTCCCTTACAACATTTTTAAAAAGACATTTTTACCAATAATTTTTTAAGTTTATTTGATATTGTAATTCATTAAGCAACTTATTTTATAGATGGGTAAAATGAAGCACCTCATGAGCTGAGTCATGTCACCACATACATTCAGTTAAGTCATCTAAAACTCGGAATCAGAATTCTAGATTAAGGAAAGAAAGAGAAACCATTAGCCCCAAGGTTCACATAACAGATGAAATGAATAAGCAGCCATAGGCTTGAACATAAAATGATATATCAATAATTCATATTTTATAATAATTTAACCTAATTAATATCTAAGATATATTTTGATGAGTGATGGGGAAGAGGTAATTGAGGATATTGAACTACTTCATTATTTTGGTATAAAGCTGGGGGAAAAGGTAAGAGTTAGTTGGGACTACTTCAGAGTTGTTTCAAGTCTTGTCTTTTAGAGTCTCATTATAGTTAATGATTGTCTCTACTACTCTTTAATGATTTTCTGTATACTTATCTGTATAAATTACAAAAAAATTATTTGGATACGTCTCATTGTTTCTTCATACATACATTATCATTGGCTGTACTTATCTGGTTCATTCTTTGACTACTTTAAGTGTTAAAACATTTGCATTATTACTTTTCTTTCAAGGTTACCTTCCTTTGCACCCACCCCTCTTCTTTCTTCAGGTGAGACAACTTTAAGTTAACTCTGTCCAAAGCTGGGATTATCTTCACCTTCACTTACATGGATTTTACAGTTCCACACTCATAGAATTCAGTCACACTTATTTTCATATGGGTTCTTAAACCCTTGTGCTGACTTTTTAAAAAATATCAATAAATGACTACTCATATAGATCCCATGTCTAAATTTTCTTATGTAATTATATTAATATATTGTAATTTAAGATTATATAAGGGAAGCTGGGATGGCTCAGCGGGTTAAGCGCTCGCTTTGCTGGCCCAGAGACTGAGGATCAAATCCCGGCCTATGCAGACCCATATGCTGACCTGGGGTGTGGCCTCAGTTCAGTTTTTGCCGGGGCCTATCTGGAAGGCTCCTGGCCCAGTTCCTGCCCTGTGCAGCCCCAATGCCCACCTGTGGAGTGAAACTATATGGAAAACTAATGCTGCAACTACAGAGACTTTTTTGGACCCTCCCCCTTCTCACTCTGTCTCTCTGTCTCTCTGTCAAAAAAATAATAATAATAAATCTTAAAAAAAATTATATAATGATAATGTATGTGTTATGTTTTTATATAATAAATTTGTATATTTATAAAATACAGGTCTGACAGAAGTAACTCCCCTTTATTATGAGCTGATAATCTATACCAGATCATTTATTATAAAATCATAAATATGTAATTCTATAACATAATATCAGGTAGGATGTTCAAATTCTTGTCCATCTCATGTGAAGCAAAGCAAGTCTTATGATGTTTTGCACTACTTCTGCCATACCCTGTACATTATTATAATAATATAAAAACATTAATCTGAACTAAGTGATTTGACTAATATTCTTCTTCATTAGCTGTCTCTAAGATTTTTGGCATCAGGGACCAGTTTTGTGGAAGACAGTTTTCCACAGAAAGGGCTGGGGGTTGTGAGGATATGCGTGTGCATTTCACAACAGCGTCCCTGCTCCTACGAGAAACTAACACTACTGTCAATTTGACAGGAAGCAGAGCTCAGGTGGTAAAGCAAGTGATGGGGAGCATCTATAAATACAGATGAAGCTTCATTCGCTTGCCCACCATTCACCTCCTGCTGTGCAGCCATGTTCCTAACAGGTCACAGACCAGTGCCAGTTCATGGTGCAGGGGTTGGGGACCCCTGCTCTACATGGTTAGAGGAATGCTATGAAATATACCATATCTTTATTTGTACATTTTTTTTCATATGATCATAATTTTAACAGACTTTGGAGTTGACCTTTGTGTCTGAAGCTTTTAATCACGAATCCTCTTACATTTTAAAGTGCTAATAATAGCAAAGGGTTAGACACAACAGCAAATTCTCAAATTCAAATTATATATAACTGAAATATAAATTTTACATATAGTACCCTGCTACTAAAATTTTTCTCTTTTATGTTAACATCTCAACATAAAGAATGTTACAATCTTAATCTCAAACTGTAGACAGGGAATGATGAAACGTAGTCATATCTCATCATATGCAGTTCTGATAATTAATTATTAAAACAGCAAAATAAAATCCAGCTTTTAAATATGGTATATGTAACAAGATTTGCAAATTTTAACTAGGTTTTTCCAAATCGACTAAAAGCAAACATTTGCTACATTTGAAACAAAAATAAATAGAGATTACTCTTAAATAGGGATTGCAGAGATTCTGACTTACTGAATTTTTTAAAAAAGAAAATGAGAAATTATATTCACACATTTTAAACTGTTAAAACTTGAAAGAGCCTGGAGCAAAAGTGACATACATACATACTAGAAGCACTCTTAACCTATTTCTAGAGACTTATATAGAAGCAAGATAAGATAATTTAGGACAAATACTAGGGGAAATGGCAAATTACCTTCTTTATGATTCTTAACATTAAAATTCTTCTTGTTCAACTACATCTTTCAAAAAACTAAAAGAACGGTGTCACACAGAATGTATAATTAATACTGATAGGATGTTTTATATTCATAATTTTGGATGAACACTGTCTAATATCTGCCTGGTTTTATTATTAAGACTTTTGATTATTGTTTTTTTTATCAGATTCTTGGAGAGCAGTAGCTTCAAGTTTTAGAAGTAAGAAAAATGAATCTCAAATTAAGGTTAATTTTTTCCAAGCTAAGTAAAAATGAGGTAATACTATTAAGAAACTGAGATCTCACATACCCTTAACTATGAAACAAACATTGTTCAAAAGTTTTACAAATACATCTAATTTAAATCTTATAACAATCATATGAAGTATGCAATATATTTTATTGTCCCAAATTTACAGAAGAAATGGGCACAGAGTAGTTCATTAATTTGGCTAAGAGCATACAACTAGTTACTTACTGATTACAGATCTGACCTAGGCAGTCTGGCTCTAGAGATCATGAGCCTAAACACTATATTATTCCATTGCTTTTTATGAAAAATTGTAGACATCTAGGAAAAATAAAATCTACAGTTCTCATATGAACATAAACATCAAGCCACACATATTTTATTACATATAATAAAATCAATAGAGGACATTTTTGCTCCCTCTTTAAAAATATCAATTTTACTATGTCTAATACTATAAATATTTTTTTATATATCTTCTCTGACATAAGTTTACATCAAGACCTTAAGTTCCCTGACATTAAAACAGAGCCTGGTTTTTTGTATCACCCAAAATTTCTAGTAAACTTTTACAAATCCTTTAAGTTTTCATTCAGCATTTTTGAATGATAAAACTTAAATCTGTCTCTTAGTTAAGAAATGGAATAAAATAAAAATACAGTTATCACAATCTACTACTGATCTGGATTAAGTTTTGATTACCCATATAATGGCTCTCCTCAAAAAAAAGTAGATATATATATATATAACCTCCCTCTGAGACTGAATACCCTATAAAAAAAAAAGCAAAGTTGAATATAAACTTTCAGCTTATGGTAATCTTATTATATTTTTAATTATTTTATAATTTTAAAAATTCATAATTTACTGTATTTAAAATTCAATTTACTTTTACTTAGTCACTAACTTTTGGTCTTTTGAATTTAACTGGTAAAAAAGGTTTTACAAATTATAGAATTTTCACAATTGCATTTTTAGTATTTTGGCCTGCAAAGATTATCTGGAAATGGCTAAGACCAAAAACAGACAATGACTTAGATAATAGAGGTGAGAAACACCATAAAGGCGTGTTCATGATTCAATAGTAAATATTTGATCTGAAAGCTATCTAGAGGAGTAATAGGAAGCAATAATGGAAAAACTGTAGCGATTAGGAATAGAGATAGAATTGGAAATTGACATATTTTAAGATGGAGATAGACTGAGTATTAACTATGCTTCATAGGAAAAGGGTGGATGTGAAACAGAAAGGAAGAAAAAGAGGAAGAACTCATTGGCACACTAGCTTAAATCATTTTAAAGAAAGCAAGTGAAAAATAATTTAAAAATATATGAAACATGAAAAATCAAGTTTAAAATTGTATAGATAGTATAATAAGAATTGAAAATAAATGTTCAGTTTTAGTGACTAAACAGGATGGTTGTTGAATTTGGAAAATTAAACCACGGCTAGTAAAGAATGAAGATTGTATGAGTACTGAGAAAGAAAAAAAAAAAAAAAAATATATATATATATATATATACACACACAAAGATCACTTTTTAAAGAAAAATAGTGATTGAGTGATCAACCTATAAGTTTATAAAATCACAGTCTGCACATTAATAACCATTGTTAAAGCTCTAGCAGAAGAAAAATTATTTTAACTAAAAATAAAATTACAAGTACCAACATTCTTGAGGTTAAAGTCATTGCAGTTTTCTGAATATCCCAAATGATTAACCAATGATATCTTTGATTCTGGAATACTGTATCTTTTAAATATCATCTTACATTTATATAACATTCACATTTTCCAAACAATTTCTCTGGCCTTCAAAGTATTGTGATACTCAAAATAACTAGGTGAGTGGAAGGATGATTATCCTATCTTTTCAAATGAGAAAATGTTTTCTAAGAAGTATAATTTAACCTAGAAGAATAAGTGGTATTCCTTGGGCTAGAACTCTGTATGTCAAGTCTTATGGCTAATGCTCTTTCTACTAAACCAACAAAGTTCAGAAACAATTTCCTTCAGAGTTTATAACCAAAACTTGGCTATAAAAAACCCATAAACCAAATATGTGTAAATGCAAAATGTTAGGTACCCTTTTCCCTCTCCATTTTTGAGATTATAATGTAGTTTAATAGTGGTCACTAGCACTTTCTCTCTCTCTCTCTCTCTCTCTCTCTCTCTCTCTCTCTCTCTCTCTCTCTCTCTCTCTCTCTCTCTCCCTTTCCCATTATTTTTATTCGTAAAACTGTTACTTGAATTGATGTGCCAATCTCTGTTTTAGAGCAGAAATAAACAGAATGATTTATTTGTGTAAGTTCACAAAACAGATCAGTTACATGACTCGCTTTAGAATTCTAAAATCTCAGTTCCTTACCTACCTGCTCTTATTGGATAACCTTGTTCTTCACAAAACAAATTCTATTTTATTATAACAAGTTTATTGTGTTACAGTGAACACATACACTTTCATCAAATATTTTATTGTGTATATTTGCATTAGGTGATACTGGGTTTTCAAGCAACTAGAGACTCAAAAATTCCTTTTTTCCCTCCTAACCATGCAAAACCCAGATTCCTCGTTATTTTGTTAACTTAATGCGTCCCATGCTGACCTTGACTTTAATGTCCATGATGTTACATAAACTGTCAGATGAGCTAGTACTGTACTTCAATGTAAGTGGAGGAGATAAGTATATAAATATGTACATAATTATGTACATATTTATTTTCTTATATCTATAAGGAAATAAATGATAATTAGAACTTAGATGTCAAGCAAGACTTCAAAATACAGGTTCAGGTTGTCTGGCTCCTTATCTTTACCCAGGGGACAAGTAATGACTCCCTATAAATATCCAGTACCCATTTAATAATAATAAGCTACTGTTCAGAAATATCTACTGATTGTAAAGTTAACTTCATGGGGAAAAAAATGAATGTATATTGTACCAAAGATAAAGAAAACATAAAATATATCACATTGTTTACAGAGTACATAAAATCTTACTGGATCACTAATAAATGTTTGTGCTTCAATAATTTTACTATATTATAGACTATCTTCCCTGGGAATGTTTACAAAATACATAGACAACTTATTCATCAATATTAAAACACAATTCTAAATCCTATAGCATAAAATATGGACAAAGCAGCCACTTTAAAAAAATATTTAACAAATGGGCTAAAACAATATTCAAAAATTATTTCATTTTCTCTGAATAAAGTTCTCTTCATACACAGAGAACATTTATGAAGCACATGAAGATTAGAAGGCTTCTTTTCAGAAAAGAATGTCGTACAAATAAAAAGTGTTTTGCTTTTGATAGTAATAATTTTAAAATACATTGATGTACACATTAAATATTGAATATCAAGCTTTTATTATTTATGATACTCAACTGCATTTACTTCTTCTGATTCCTGAATATTTAAGTTTTTTATTTTATTTTTCTTAGTTTATATAGTTTCTGTGGATCAGATTGTATTCTGGTGCTAGTTGTTCACAAGAATGTCAAGAAGCTATTTAACTTTCTACTTAATATTCATGTGGTTAATTTGGAATGATTAG
The DNA here is from genome assembly GCA_004027555.1 of Craseonycteris thonglongyai. Lineage (NCBI taxonomy): Eukaryota > Metazoa > Chordata > Mammalia > Chiroptera > Craseonycteridae > Craseonycteris > Craseonycteris thonglongyai. The sequence goes on from PVKE010005648.1 coordinate 42,373, forward strand.
GATATGCTAGCTATTTTATAAATGAATTATTCATTACTAAATTCCAGGATGGTTAAGCAGATTGAGCATTCATCTGGAGTCTGAAAGAATCCCAGCCCTGGCCATGTAGACCCATATGCTGAACTGGGATGTGCCCTAAGTTTGGTTCTCACTGGTATGAGCTTCCTATGTGGGAAACCCCCAGTTCTGTTCCCACCCTGGGAGTGCTTCCCATGTGGGAGGCCCTTGGCCTTGTTTCTGCCCTGTGCAGTCTACCACCCACCTGTGTGGAATGAAATTATGTCAAAAACTGATGACATGCAACTGTGGAGACTACTCTGGGACTTACCCCTTCTCTCTCTCTCTCTCTCTCTCTCTCTCTCTCTCTCTATCTATCTATCTATCTATCTATCTATCTCTCTCTCTCTCTCATCAAAAACAATAACAAGAAATCTTTAAAACAAAAAAACCCCACACCCATGTATACAATACTTGGGGTCATAAACCTATCAGAGCTAAAATTTAAAATGCAAAAACTAAAGAGTTGTATACCTAGAACCTATGTAATTTTTACTAACCAACATAACCCTAATAAATTTAACAATTAAAAAAATGCAGAAATTTTAAATGCAATTAGCTCAAAACTAGACCCCCCCCTAAAAACAAGCAAACAACAACAACAAAAACCTATATATCTTACATTCTTCCCCAAGAATCATATATAAGTCATGACATTTCACAAATCTCATATTTCTAAGAATTTTAATTAGACACTTTGGACAACATTGCTCAAGCAGTAGTTCGCCGTAATCAGAAGTGTCTGGACACTGATGGTAACTACTTTGAGCACCTCCTGAAATCACAGAAGCCATGCATGACTTGTATTCATCTTTTGTTATCAGTATATATGAGTATTACAATCTTAACACAGTTTTTTTTTTAAATGTGTATACATTTTTCTGGATATATATATATATGTATGTATGTATATATATATATGTATGTATATATATTCCAGCAAAAGTAATGCCATAATGTCATAAGGCTTGCTTTGTCTCACACAAAATGAACAACAATCTGAACATTGCAACTGAAAGGTCATATAGTGTGCTTGAGTGTGATATTGTTATGTTACAAAATTACAGGCTTATGATTTTATAGTAAAAGATTTAGTATAGATTATCAGATCATAAAAGAATGGACATTACTTCTGCTGGACCCTGTATAGTGTCTTCTAAAGGTAAGAGAAAAAAGGAGAGCAAATATGTATTTACAGTTTGTTGTATTAATCTTTCTATTTATTATTTTTTATTCTCTTCAGTGTGTTTTTGTGTGTGTGTGTGAATTCAAGTTATAATTTGATGTGATTTTATTACTCAAATAAAGCTTCCACCTCTTTTGTGTTATTTTTTATCAAATATGTTGCAGTGCTACATGTGACAAGCTCAACAATACAATGATATACATATTGTGTTATGTAAGTACTTTTTAAATTCATTTAAGAAAAGAAAAGTAAGCAGGCAATTGCACTGTCATGTATAATTACCTACATAACTGTCTTTGCTGACACGTTTTGTGTGAATATGGATTTGAATTACTATTGGGTGTCACTGGCTTTCAGCTTGAAGTACTGCTTTAGTGTTTTTGCAAAGGAGAAATGCTAACAGATTCTCTTAGTTTTTGGTTATCTGACAATGTCTTCATTTCATCTTAATTTTTGAAAGACAGTTTTGCTAAATATAAGATTCTTGCTTGATAGTTTTGTTTCATTTTTTTAAATTAATTTTAATCCCTTTAATATGTTGAATGAGTTGTACTACTACCTTCCAACCTTCATTGTTTCAGAAAACTTAATTGTTAATTTTATTGGGATTAGCTTGTAAGAGATGAGTCATTTTTCTCTTACTGATTTCAAGATTTTTGGCTTTGGGAGAAGCCAGGACAGCTCACGGGGTTAAGCATTATCTTTGCAGCCCTGGGGACCGAAAATCAAATCTTGGCCCCAGCCCTTCCTGAACTGGGGTGTGCTTCCCATGCAGGAGGCCCCCGGCCCAGTTCCTACCCTATGTGGCCCCCACCTACCTGAGTGGAACAAAACCATGTTGAAAACTAATGACATACAACTATGGAAACTGCTCTGGGCTCTCCCACTTCTCTCTGTCTCTCTGTCTTTCTCTGTCTCTGTCAAATAAAATAAATTTTGGCTTTTAACATTTTGACTACGATATATCTGGGTATGATTATCTTTACATTTATCTTACTTAGAGCTAAACATTTTGGGGTGTGTAGAGAATTGATTTCAGCAAATTTAGAAAAAAGTAAAGAGATGGATAGGGTTGCTATTTCTAAAAGGTGGTTAAGAAAGGACAATCTTGAGATATAAAGTTTGACCAGAGAGATGAATTAAGTGACAGTAATTATGTTCCGCTCATGCAATCGGACTATATCTAATCTGCTTTGAGGTGTTTCTCGCTTAAATTGGAAAAGACAAAGCATGAACATCAAATGTATTAATGTTTTATTGTTGTGCTGTGTGAAATGTTATCATAAATTTAGAAGCTTAAAACATCTATTTATTAGTTCACTTTTCTTTAGGCCAGAAGACTAGAAATGGCACAACTGGATTCTCCGCTCAGGGTCTCAAAAGACTGAAATTAAGATGTCAGCCAGAAGCTGCTTGGATGGCTCAGTGGTTTGAGTGCTTGCTTTGCAAACCCAGGGTCTGAAGATTGAATCCTGGCCCTGGCCCATGCAGATCCATATGCTGGGGCCCATGCAGGAGGCCCTTGGCCAGTTCCTGCCCTGCACAGCCCCGTGCCCACATGTGGAGTGAAACCATATCAAAAACTAATAACGTACCACTGTGGAGATACCTCTGGGCTCTCCCCTTTCTATCTGTCTCCCTGTCTCTTAAGAAAAATAAATAAATAAAACAATAACAATAAAAATAAATCTTTAAAAAGATATCAGCCAGTTTGTGTCCTCATCTGTAACTTGATTAAGAAATAATTCACTGCTAATATTATTAAGGTGGTTGGCCAAATTCTATTTCTTAAGATTGAAAACAAACAAACAAACAAACAAACAAAATATATATATATAACCCTAATAAATTTAACAATTAATGTGAGACTAGCCTCTGGTTTGAGCAACATGATTCTTTCTAGAGAGGGCAGTTTGCTTCTTCAGAAAACTCTCTCTCTCTAATGTGCCAGGTGGGAGTCTTTTATGACCTAATTCCATGAGTGACTATCCCACAACCGTTGCCATATTATTTATTCTAATCAAAGAAGTAATTATCTCATCATATTTATAATTCCAACCACAACAATGAAGAGAGGATTATATAAGGCATATATAGTAGTAGCAAGAATTTGGGGGCTTAGATTTCTGCCTACAATACAAAATATTTCCAGATTAAAAAAAAAAAAGAAAAAGAAACCTATAATAAATCCACAGAAAATAGCAGTTACTAAAAAATTGTTTTAATCAAAAGAAATAATGACAAGACAGGAAGCATTGAAAAAAGAAAACAACTTAAAAATAAATAAATAGGGTTAATATTCTCAGAGAGATAAGAGAAAATCTTGTATTCAAAAAATAATAGACAATGATAAATTATAAATAATAAGGGAATAAAGAGAGAAAGAGAATAAAGGGAGTAATCAGTAACTAAAATTATCATGAAAAAATATTTTAATTAATAGAAAGTTAGAAAAGTAAGGCTAAAAATATCTTCCAGAATGTATGACCAACAACAACAAAAAATATATAAATGACAAAAAATATAAGATAATTGAAAGCATAATTCAGAAGCCCAAACATCTAAATATTACAATTTCTATGAAACAAAAAACTAAGGAAAGAAATTTAGAAAGAAAACAATGTCAGACCATTTCCTAGGATGAAAAAAAAAATGTTTTCAGATTTAAAAGACCCATCCAAAGTCCAGTTAAATAATTGAAACTATATTCTCAACAAGTTATATTATTGTATAAATTCTAGGACTACATGAAACATCCAAATAAAAACAACATAATATAAAATATATGATATTAGAGTGGCATAAAACATATCAACAGCTATGCTAGAGATAGAGGAAAATGAATTAGTATCTCCATCCTTCTTGGGGAAAAATAATATTTACTATGTAAAATCTTATATTTACCTGAAATGTTAGTTTTTGGAAGAACAAAATAGAAAACATTTTAGACATGAAATATCTAAAAAGTTACAATTCCTACTCACCACTTATCAAGAACTTACTAGGAGGTATACTTCACAAAAATGTGGGAGCAAAGTAGAGGAAAGAATGGTATCTACGAATCAGAAAATTCAATACCAGAAAAAGGAAATTCCCAAAATTAAGGCAGAGGGATGTCTCAAACAACTCCTAGATTCCAGCCTAAAATAGAAATCGATGTTTTATAGGTGAAGACCTCTAGCAGAGATGTCTACCAGAGAAAGTTAGATGATATAGTGTGGATAAATGTATTGATAGGAGCATTATAGATTTTCCAGAAAGTTTGGAGTATATTAGTGATAAGTACATAAGAGACTTTGTACCTGCCACTCTCCCAAAAAACTAACTATAGTGGAGGTGAGTGGGGTGACCACAGGTCATTGTATTAAAATGAAATATAATCATAGTTAAGTATGTTGTCAGTTGAAAATAAATACTAATACTGAATACCCTTTTTTATGTGTTTTGTTTTTTTTATTAATTGTTAAAATTATTGGGGTGACATTGGTTGGTAAAAATTACATCATTTTTAATGTACAATTCTACATTATATCATCTATGTATTGTATTGTGAACTCACAGAGTCAGTTCTCTTTCTATTACCATATATTTGATGCTCCCTCCCTTCTGCCTATGCCCTCCCCCTTACCACTAAACCATTGACTATGCCCATGGGTTATTGTTTCTTCATGTTAAGTGAAATAATTCAGACTGAAAAAAACAATTAAAAACCATATGATTTCACTTTTATGTGGAATATAAGACTGAAAGAGTGCACTTCTTAAAGAAAATCTTTCCTATGTCCTAAGAATGGAGTTCCGCCTCTCATGCTTAGAGTGGCAGCAATTCATATTTGGCTTTTAAGAAGCCTGACGCCATTTATGTTCCATGATGAAACAAGATAATTAATAAAACTGGGGAAGCCAGGATAGCTCAGTGGGTGAAGCGCTCACTTTGAAGCCCCGGGAACCTAGGATCAAATCCTGGACCTGGCCCGTGCAGACCCATATGCTGAATTGGGGTGTGCTTCCCATGCGGGAGGCCCCCAGTTTGGTTCTCACCCCCCAGTTTGGTCTGTGGCTCAAGGGGACATGCCTCCCATGCAGGAGGCCTTCATCCCAGCTCCTGCCCTGTATGGCACCCACCCACCTGTGTGGAATGAAACCGTGTTGAAAACTGATGATGTACAACTATGGAGACTACTCTGGGCCCTCCCCTTCTCTGCCGCTCTGTCTGTCAAAATCAATCAAATAAATCTTTTAAAAAATTAGCTATAAATTAATAAAACATTGTTACATAAAATATATTGATGAAATGATAGTGTCCTTCCTGTCTCTAAATTCTATATTCAATTGTGTCAGTCCTAATGTTTAAATTCCTGAATGGCATACCTTAATTTTCAAAAATTATTTTCAAATCTTTGTTTAACATTCAAAACCTCTGAAATTTTTGCCCCTGCTGACTTTTCAAGCCTTACTTTACTTTCTGCTCCAGACATGCCTATTATCAGTCATACAATAAGCTTATTTATGATATTTCATACCTCTTTGCTTTTGCACATGTCACTCATTCGACTGCAAAGATTATTGCCAACTCTGCTTCTCTGTTTATACAATTCCCACCATTCCTTCAAGCTACTCCCCAAAATTCACTCATCAGAGATATTTCCTGAATATCCAGTACCAAAGAATTTCTTGCACTTTCACAAATGTTTTCTAACTTATTAAGTAATATTAAAATCCAGATTCCCAAATTCTAACACAATTTTATTCAAGATTTCTTCATGTCCTCTATGCCCCACACATAATCAAGTACAAAATTTCATCAATCCTACTGACAATCTTTCCAGATAGGTCTCTTTTCTATCTCAATTTAGAACACTATTATTTCCCATCCAAAATACTACAGAATCTTCTGTTTGTATTTCCTGGTTTCCTCCGGTTTAATCACCATCCCAAAGCTAGTGTTAAAGAGATTATATGTTTACTGCTTCCCCACTTCAGAGGAAAATTTCAGTCATTACATTTAGTCCTATACTGGAAATGAAGCAAGGCTTTCCTTTCATTTTGCTACTACCACCAAATTGTCCAGATCTCAACATTCTGTTCTAGAAGAGGGTCCAGTTAAAATTGTAAGGCCATTTGTTTGGGGAGTTTTCACAAGTAAGGAGATGATGCAATTGAGGAAAAGCAAAAGCTGTTAGGGAAATGTCACTTGGAATTGATGGCCAATGTGGCAACTGCTGCAGATTTTAATAGAATTATTAGTCAGTGATTCAACTTCCAAGTAGCTCCTAGTACTTTATGTCTTTACTACTTAAAGTGAGTTCTATGGACCAATAGCAATTTCATCTCCTGGTATCTTGAAAGAAATGCAAATTTTCAGGCTTCATCCTAAACCCACTTAATTAAAACAAGTGTTTTAACTCTATATTGGGTAAGGATGCTCAGATACCTTACCTGTTGAGTGCCTGCCTCGCAATTGTGAGGTCTGCTCCAGCCCTTGCACATCTCAATGCTGAACTCTGGTGCAACTGGTAACCACCGAGATAGTTCAGTGGTGAATGTTCCTGCACCCTCCCATGCGGGAGGCCCCCAGTTCAGTTCCTGCCCCATGAGGCCCCACATAACCAATGATGTACAACTATGGAGACTGCTCTGGGCCGTTCTCCCCTTTCTCTCTCTCTCTCTCTCTCTCTCTCTCTCTCTCTCTCTCTCTCTCTCTCTCTCTCTCCCCTCAAAAAACAAAAATAAATCTTAAAAAAATAAAATAGTATCTTGGGTAATATGCATATGAACATTAAAGTTTATGAAGCTACGCTCTTAAAAAAAAGTTTTCTACTAATAGGTCATATCCCACCCCAACCCCCTTCCAGAACTCAATGTCATTTCTTCTTTTTCAGTTGGTAACACGTCTTCCTATATTCACAGTCTGAATTTTATCTAGTTTCCAGATGTAGAAAAACTTGCTCTGCTCCCATGTATCTAAATCTTCCTGTCTGGAACTTTGGCCAGAAGCATCTTTTGAGTCCTAGTCTCTGTTTGTGTTTCCAGAATCTGTGATTCATACTCATCAGAGTAATCTGGCAATGGAGAGGTCCTCAAGGTGCAGGTGAAAGAATTCTGTAAGTGCTAAGGGGTCATTAGAGTGATATGGCAAGAGAAAAGATCTTCAAAGGCAGGGGAAAGAATTCTGTGAAATGCTAATGGGCAAAAAATGTCATAGAAAACAATAGTCTGAAATTTTTAAATGAATCCTGATAACTGAATATATTAAAATTTACATATAGGTATGCCAGTCTACACCATAAAAAGCTTTCAGTACAACCTGATGGTCTCCGAGGAGAGGACATTTTCTTCAAAATAGCTTGCAAGACTATACAAAACATTTATTGTTTATGGCCTATTTTCTCTTCTAATTTCTCTGAGCAACACACCTCTTTTATTCTCAGTCCATGTACTTCAGTTAAAGCTGGTTCTATCTTTCTTTCTAGGGATGGGCATGCAACCTAAATCTAAACCTTGCCACGCTGAACATGACCAGTGTGACTAGAGAATGAAGAGCCCTTTCCCCAAACCAACTCAGTCAGATTCAGAGATAATTGTGGGACTTTCATTTAAGAAAGGCAAACATTCTAGGTTTTGAGGGTTAAGCCATATACTGTCTCAATAACATATGCATCTTTGTTTTGTTTATTTGTTTATAACCCTTTAACAGGAAAGAGAAGCATTCTTAGCTAGCCCACTATCTTCATTCAGGTTGCTCAGTATATCATAGACTGGATGGCTTATTTCTCATAGTTCTGGAAGCTCCACATCCAAGATTAGTTTGCAAGCCTGGTCAGGTTCTGAAAAAAAAGCCCTTTTCCAGTATGTAGCCTTGAAGGCAAGAGAGCTCTCTAGGGTCTCTTGGTGAGCATTAATCCCATTTATGAGAGCTCCACCCTCATCATGACTTAATTACCCCCCAAAAGGTCATCTCCTACTACAATTGCACTGGAAGTTTTTGGGGAACACAAACATTCAAACCATAGCACTGGTCTTACAATAAAATGATTTGAAAGTGATTTGGCCTGCAGGCTATACTTCACCAACCCCTGGTAGGTGAAAAAAAGAAAAGATTGTCTTTTCTGCTGTATATCAAACTATAAGAGGTAAGTCTTCAACCAGAGAGAATGAAGTGTTAAACAAAAAGAGTGAGACAGAGAAAAACCAAGATCCTAAAAACATTGTTTGAGCCACATCACCTCTAGTCCTGAACTCTTAGTTATAAAAACTCAAATTATTTCTTTAAAGTTAACTAGTTTGGGGTTATCTTTCCTTTCACTTGCAACTAGCAAGAGTCCTTACATGGAGATCCTTCTCAATTGTGCCCCCAAGTCAATCACCAGCATCAGTTCTTCAACTTCACCTCACACTCAGTGCTCCAGAAATGCATTGTCTAACCTTCCGTAAATAATTACAGAATCTTCCCCTTTATCCTACAGTGATCTTTCCTCCCAAGTTGACTAAATTGAATCCAACTCCTCCTGTAGTATTGAGGTGAGAAGTCACTCTTTCTGAGAAGCCTGTGCTGATTCCTAACCCATATCTAACGTTGGGCACTCTGTTGACACTATTAATGCAATATTTTTCACTCAGTTTGGATTACCTGTTTATTTTAATACTTCCCAATTCACTTATAGTTACTGCTGCTTCTGTTTCTCCCACCACTTCTTGCCCCTCCTTTTCCTCCTTTTTGCCATCTTTTTTTCGCTTCTATCTTCATGTTCATATTAGTAGAGAATATTAGTAAAAGATAATATATGCTAGGATAAATTTCAATACATTAAGTAATTTAATTTTCAGAGCAGTTCTGTAAAGAATGCATATGGGAAAGCCAGGATGGCTCAGTGGGTTAAGCTCTTGCTTTGCAACCCTGGGGACTGAGGATCGAGTCCTGGCCCCAGCCTGTGTGGACCCATATGCTGAACTGGGGTGTGCTTCCCATGCAGAAGTTCCTGAATTTGGCTCTCACCCCCACTGCACAGTTCGGCACCTCTCTCGAGGGGGCATGCCTCCCATGAGGGAGGCCCCCACCTGGTTTCTACCCTGCACAGCCCCGCCTACCTGTGTGGAATGAAACCATGTTGAAAACAGATGACTCACAAACAACTATGGATACTGCTCTGGGCCCTCCTCCTCTCTCTGGTCTCTCTTTGTTCTGTCTCTCTATCTCTGTCAAAAACAATAAAAAAATAAATCTTTAAGAATGTATATATTTTTTCATTTTATAGACAAAAAACTGAGGCACAGAGGTTAAATAACTTACCTTCAGTCACACAAATGTTTGGTGGAGAAATTAAATTTTATTGAACTGGTGAAGATACTCCAGTCACTAAAAAGTCCTGTTTTCTATTTTATTATAATTATTTGTCACAGATCCTGGAATACTCGGTGTGTACCTCCTCATGGATCCAGAACATCCTATGTATATTTCTATTAGAGCACTTTTCAAAATATATTATAATAATTACGTATATATTTTCTCCATTTTCAGGGTTTTTATCCTTATAAGAACAGGCAGTCGGTCATGAGTCTTTGAATCCTTAGTTCTTAGCCCAGTTCTTAAAAGTTTAGTAGGTGTTGAAAAATATATATTGTTAAATGTCCTGTTATTACTGCCCATTGGCAACTAGTTCGACTTACATGAAAAAACTTAGTCAATGATAAACCAATGATGATCAGAATAAAACATTGCTTAATCTCATGATAATACATTTGGTAAATATAACACTTATTTTTTTACTACAATTCTAAAACATTTTTCTTGCTTTGAAATTTAGATATTGGAGGCAAAATACACATATTTAAAATGTCCATCAACCATAAGTTTATGTGTGTCATTCTTTTTTGTAAAAATTATTTTCAATGCTTATGGCATGCTGAGATGACAAAATCAAGAGATAATCAGACAGTTTACATTTTATGATGTAAACAAAATTAATTAAATCTCATTTATGAATGTGGTGTACATTTTTAAAAGAAAACAATAGCAAGCCAAATTTAATAGTGTATTAAAATAAAAGAAAATACTTCAAACCTTCCATATTGTGAGGAAGAGATACTTAATGAAGCTACTTCAGAGAGTATACCTTAATTTAAATAATAACTGCAGTGCCACACTCCAACAAATAGAAGCTTTTACTCTTTCCTCCACTGCTCTTGCACTTAACTGACCTAGCTACCCTTTGTTCATGCTTCTACTCTTCCTATGACTTTGACTCTGCCCTCATTTCTTATGGTTTTCATTTATGAAAGCACCTGTTACTCATAACTTTTAATAACTAAAAATTTTTTAAAAGTGGGATATATTACATACAATGTTTTCCTGGGTGATGATTAAATATTATAAAGACATCAATTTCTATCAAGTTTATTAGTAAATTTAATATATTTGCAATAGAAACACAAGTATTTTTTTAAGATGCGTGTGTGCACACACATGTATGTGTGTTTATCCTAAATTGTATCTAAAAAACTAAAGTGAGAATAACAAAAATAAAAGAACACTATCATGAGCTATTAAAACATATCTTAAAGTTACAATTATAAACACAGGGTGGTGTTATGACAAAAAAAAATTAGATATTTACATAGTTCCTAGAGCATACTCTATAATACTATTAACAATAAAAAGTTAACATATTATAAATGAGGTATTAAAAATCAGTAAAAAAAAAAAAATAATAATAATAATATTGCTGAGAAACAAACAGTGTTGGAAAAATGGACTGGCATATAGGAAATATTCTCAAACAGATCTTCACTTAACCTCAAACAATAAAGTAAATTAAGATAAATTAAGTTGGTAAATGTAAAATCTATATAAAATATATGTTCATTCTCAACACAGTTAAATAAACGTCAATTGAAACAAAAATGTCAATTGTTTATAATCAAACTAGAATATCTGTAGAAATTATATATTTTATTGCTAGAATACATGCAAGAAACAGACATAATGTTATACTCATTATAATAGTCTCACCAACGATACAGATAAAAGTATAACTTTATCATTTTTTTAGAATATGAGTTTCCAATATAAATAAAGAAGTTCAAAATAGTTTATACATTTTAACCAGAAATTTCAGATATAAAAATATGAATATTCAAAAAATGTCTACTGCTCTGTAATTTAATATAAATTTTTAAAAATAAAAAATATAAACATTCAAATATAAAAATAACATTTTACAAAAAGAGTACAACACTTTTTTTAGGAAGGTCAGGGGAAGAGGCCTAACACTATATTAGTTCTAAAAATTACAGGAAATTTTTATAGTAGATGTTCAATAAATGTTAGCTCTTCCCACACTCTAGATTTTTTTCTAGAATTGTTTCAAATGAACGTGTGTGTGTGTGTGTGTGTGTGTGTGTGTGTGTGTGTGTACTTTCCAATAGAGCTATGTTACATTTACCAAACATCATATAAATATGGATACCCCGTTTTACTTGGAGAACACTGAGACTGAAATATGTGGTGATTTGTTGGTGGTCACACAAGCACTAAAGTAGCAGATCTGGGATGAGGATCCAGGTCTCATAGCTCTCAGTTTATTGCTAAAGAGCACCCATGAAATATCAATGCTGAAACTGAGATAACCTATAAATACCTAAATGCTTAAAGCACATCTTACCACATTTTAACAATTACCCTCTTGTTTCTGATATCGGTGAAACATCCTAACTTGGATGTGCCCCAACTTATTGCCTTGGTCCTGTTTTGTTTTTAATGGGGATTCAAATGTTGGCAATGTTAAGGCTTCTGACATTTGAAATGCAAGAGTGGATTTTCCCTGACCATCTAGATTTTATACCTTAATAAGGAGAAAAGTAATGGTAATAGAGAAAAATTTATCCCCAAAATAAACCTAGCATCTATTTAAGAAACAGTGGTTGAATTAATCCCTATCAATTAAACTCTTATACGTTAGTTTTAGAGACTGTATAACCCTAGAAATATATTTGTTGAATATTTTAAAAGATCTTCTTTGACCATAAAGATTATTACAGCAGCAGCATCTTTGTTTTGGATATGAAACCAAAATAGATTGAGCTTTATTCTGCATGGTTGTTCTGAGATGTGTGGGAGAGCTGTGTGTGTTCATTCTTACATATCTTTGTAAAAATATATTATAGTGATCCTGCCATCCTGAGGAGTTGTGGGTGTTGTGCCATGTGGAGTTAGTAGTGTGCTGTGGGAAGAAAAACTGTAGGAGGTTGGCGTGATGAGTCCGGAACAGCATTGGTTATGAGTTAAGGATGAGTCAAGTGCATACCTAACAAGTAACAACATCTTTTATTCAAGTGGAACAAAATTTATTTTCAGTATATCTTGAATTAGCTTTGAGCCCACCTATTGAAAAATTCCACGGAATCACTTCTAGTGAAACTTTCAGAGTTAAATATAAAAACAAGGTATCCATGATAGCACAGGAGGAACTAATTTTCAAAGATATGGAAATACTGCACTTCCATCACTACCATGGAATGAAAGCATACTTCCTAATTTATCTCTAATTTAGAAGCAGTGCTGGGTTTCAACACACTGGGCACAAAAAAGCTTCAGCTAAAAATATAGAGTATATATACAGATATTGAAATAGAAAAGAAGAAAGATATATTCTTGTTTGTATGCTAATCTTGTTATAACATTTAATAATGCAAAGCAAGCACTCAACAAACATTATTAAATTGAGTTTACATAAAATGAACATGCAACAATTGAAGTATATACTATAGAATTGCATGAACATTCAGAAAAGAAGAAGGAAGGTAAGAAACTCTATGTAATAGAAACCTCAGTTCTGATGGGTGAACAACAGTTTGGAATATGAATCTTGAATCCTGTTTGTTTTTCTGAAGCATTATTTCATTAACTCCTATACCAATTCCCAACACACCTTATTTCTATTTATAAAAAGTAGGTATCCGGTAGTAGGCCTCACTGGATCCTCATGAAATTGGTTTCCTGGAAGATAGTGTGTAACACTGAGTCAATACTAAAGAATCACACACACACACACAAAAAAAAGCCAAACTCTCTTGTCAGCCATTAGCCACATCAAAGTAAGAATCTCAAAATAAAATAAATTAAAATAAAATAAAAACATTATAAACATTAATCCCTAAATAATAATGTTTTACTTTATGTATTTATTCCTTCATTTGGCAAAATTTACTATGCAGCTACATTATACCAGGTATTATTCAAGGTTAGGGAATAGGGAGAGAGTACTTTTCAAAATCCTATTATTACTTTCAGAAGGCAAAGATTGTGGGCATGGGGAGGGCATGTTTCATTCAGGACACTAGAGATGATACATTTCTCCCAGTTTTCAGTATTCTAAAATATTAATTAATGAAAACAATTTCAAAACAAAGACAAACCTTTAAGAGAAAATATGTAGATGTTACATGTGATATTCCCTTGTTGTGGTTATTAACCTAACTTGGAGATGGGAGAGGAGATCTACAGATTCTGTTTAACTTATTAAAACCAATAGATATTCTGCTTTCATTGAAAGAAGAATTGTAACTTTGAGTATCAGAAAATGTCAGTATTCATAAGGAATATCTCTCCAAGTTTTTGCCATAACTGGGTCCAGTTATTTACAATGACTCCTCAAAGTGACAGATCAATAAGCACACTCATAAGAAACATTCCAAACGGGCATACACAAGAATTACCTGTATATACTGGTGTCATCCCAAATCATATAATGAAACATTCAAATGAGATCATTTTGAAACTTGTATCAATTTTTTCTTGTTTAAGTTTAGGTTCTAGAATACTCATACTGAATTCTACCTCATTCCTCTCATTTGTACAGTCATTAACTGGTAACTTTGAAAAGAGTTGTGCTTAGAACTTTTTGTACTGGATAACTTTTGGGCAATTCAACAAACATCTCCCCTCTCCCATACTCTCCCCCGTATCACAGCATCTAAAAGCCCAAGAACTACATTTCCCATTATGTCTGGGTTAATTCCCACCAATGACAGTCGTCATAGGAGATTTGGAAGGAAGAAGGGAAGTGTGGCAGTCTTCACAGACCTGAGACATTGCAAAAGCTTTCTGTGAGTCACTCACCTCAGTTCTAAAGCTGTGATCATTATCAAGTAGTTTACTGCACTTTCTAAAACAATCCAAAAGCAATGATATGATTTCTTTTTTATTTTTTTTATTGTTTTTGACAGAGAAAGAAACAGACAGAGAGAGAAGGGGGAGAGCCCAGAGCAGTCTCCATAGTTGACAGCATTAGTTTTCCATATACTGTAGTTTCACTACACAGGTGGGTGAGGGGCTGTGCAAGGCAGGAACTGGGTCAGGAGCCTCATACATAGACCTTGGCAAGAACTGAACTGGGGGCATATCCCAGTTCAGCATATGGGGCTGCCTGGGCCAGAGCCAGGATTCAATCCTCAGTCAGCGGGGCTGCAAAGTGAGCGCTTAACCCGCTGAGCCATCCCAGCTTCCCCTCTTTTTTATTTTTTAATCTGTGATTATTAAAAATGTATTGAGTACCGCCTAAGAGTCAGGTACTGGCAAAGCTCTGTTGATACAAAATGTTTGCCTACCCCTAAGGAGCTTATTATAATTTTTATAACTGACTATAAGAAAAGACTGAAAACCTACAGAGACTGATTTTCTCTCATTTACAGATGAGGAGAAGAGGCAGGCAGCACTGGTTCTGCTTTTACTGAATACCAAATGCAGCAATTTGAACTTGTAAAGTTGCCAAGGCAATGCCAACTGCCTATGACAGCATATGAGGGTAGACAGACACTCACATACACAGACACAGCAATTTTGTAAGCTTTCTTTATAAGATAGCAAACTAAAAATAAAAGATTTCATCAAGAATATATTTTACTATGTTAAAATAGCCTAATTATTAGAAATGGAGTTGCCATATGACCCAGCAATCGTTCTACTGGGTATCTACCCCAAAAAACCTGAAAACCTTAATCTGCAAAGATATATGTACACAAATGTTTGTCACAGCATTGTTCACGGTGGCCAAGTCATGAAAACAACCGAAGTGTCCTTTTATAGATGACTGGATAAAGAAGTTGTGGTACATTTATACAATGGAATGCTACTCAGTGATAAGATGAAATACAGCCATTTGTGACAACATAGATGGACCTTGAAACCATCTTATTAAGCAAAATAAGTCAGACTGAAAGAATCAGGAAACATATGACCTCACTTATAGGTGGAGTATAAAACTGAAAGTAACAAAGAAACAAAAACTTATGGACACACTCAAGCGTTTGGTGGTTACCTGAGGGTAAGGAAGGAGGGGGGAGGGACAGTGTGTGTGTGTGTGTGTGTGTGTGTGTGTGTGTGTGTGTGTGTGTGTGTGTGTGTGTGG
>PVKE010005649.1:0-57985 GCA_004027555.1 Craseonycteris thonglongyai
TGCCCCCCCCCCAAGTTTGGCCCCTGACTTGAGGGGGTGTGCCTCCCATGCGGGAGGCCCCCTGACCAGTTCCTGCCCTGTGTGACTCTTGCCCACCTGTGTGGAATGAAACCATGTCGAAAACTGATGACGTACAACTATGGAGACTGCTCTGGGCCCTCCCCCTTCTCTCTGTCTCTCTCTGCCTCTATCTCTCTCTATCTCTGTCAAAAACAATAAAATAAGTCTTTAGAAAATAGAAAAATAAATAAAGTCATCAAACCCATAATACTTCAGCCCCTGCTTCTCTGAATTGATTTAGAAGCAATAAGCAAATACAGGGTACACCAAGGCAAGGGGTGGAACTACTAAGAACACACTATCTGCTGATGAATTGGTTGGAATTCATGAATGGTTATGTTGGGAGAAAGTTCTGTGGAGTATCTGAGCCATAGTAGCAAACTAGGGCAACCACAGTTGACATGAGAGATCTACATACTTAGGGTGACAACCCAAGGCAACCATACTCTCCCATTTAGCTCTGTGAAGGGGCAAGAGGGTTTATATACCCAACCATGCTAAGAAGGAGCTTTGACATCACAGAAAAAAGTCACAATAATTCTTGGTTCCCAGAACAATCCTTGGGGTAGAACCCAAGACAGAAAGGAAAAACTGGGCATAGGTATTATAGGTGCCACTTCCATCTGCATCCACCTCCAGAAAATAAAATTTTAGGAGACCTATTATCTAAGCATTTTAACCTGAATGTTTGTGTTTCTCCAAAATTCATATGTTGAAATCCTAATGCCCCATTTGATGATATTTGGAGGTGGGGCCTTTGGGATGTGATTAAATCATGAGGGTGGAGGCTTCATGTAGGATTAGTGCCTTTATAAAAAGCAGAAGAGATACGAAATTTATGTGTGTGTGTGTGCGCATGCACACACATGTACACCAAGAAAAGGCCATGTGAAGACAACTGAGAAGGAGGCCCTCACCAACAACTTGACCACACTGGCATCCTGATCTTCAACGTCTAGCATCCAGATTCATGTAAAATAAATGTTTATTGGTTAAGCTATGCAGTCTATGGGTAATCTTTTTTAATAGCAGCTGAAACTGAGTGAATCTACTGTCTATTGTGAGATTCTTTTGTGCAAAAATATTCATCTCCCTATGAAATTAAGAATGTAATAACTCAGAACAACGAATTTCAAGTTCTAGTCCATAAAATTTTGGAAGTTTGAGCAATAATTTAAAGCGGTTCATTGAAATACAATGTGGTCACGGAAGCCATGCTTTAACACCAGCACCTTAGGGACTTGAGGCTGACAGTGAAAATACATGAGGGATAGCGAATAAAACTGTCTTCTCTGGTTTGGGGAATTTGGAGCTGTTTTAGGGAAACAGTGACTAATTTATGATAAGTATTTGGAAAAGAGATAGTCTGTCAAAATAAACGTATCTTTCCTCTTTTCTTGAGAGGAAGCAAGCTGTTTTATGAATTTCCTTGGAATCCTTAAAAATAGCAGGAAGAGAAACGTTTCCATTATTCATGGTGTGTTTTTTCCCTGTTGGTTGAAGAGGCCAAGTATTTGTACTTGCATAGGTGAAGCTGGAAAGTTACACACACTCTATGCTGTATGTGAACTCTTCAGGTGTAATCCACACCCATATCTTAATTCCCCATATTCATGAGCCTGAGGCTTCCTCAGTCCAAGGACTGGTGCCTGACTTTATTTACACAGGGATTCTGAAAATTAGAAAAGTTAAACACACTGGTGAGTAGGGGAAGACATGGACAAGGTTACTGTGGAGTGTTACACCTGGAACCTATGTAGTTTTTACTAACCAACATCACCCTAATACATTTAACAACTAAAAAAAAAGGCAAAATTTACATTTCAAATTCCTTGGTCATATTGCTTTAGGTGATTTAATCTACCTGAACATTTTTCCATATTTTCTTTCTCCCGTCCTTACTAAATTTAATTCTATAATTTTGTGAAACTTCTGAACACAAGTAAATCTAGGGTTCAAAACTCATCTGTGCCTGTAAATTGGATATAGTATCATTTACATGCAGGGATGTGATAAAGACTAAATGAAAAAATGTACATGCAGCCCTTAATAAAATGCCTAGTACATATTAGACACTCTATATGTGATAGCTTTGAAATCAAAGATGCTAAGACCCAAATCTATATTCTTTGAACTACTGTCATAACGATACTATCCCAAAATGACTTTTACTTTATTTTAAGTTATGTCAGTGTGTACCATGTTTTGTTTTCTTCAAATGATCATGCAGATACCTGTAAAAATATTTTACCTTGAATTTGTTCTACAATCTTATAGGTTTTTCTAGTGTGTTTATAAACTTAATGGGGTTGAGAACTAACCGATTTAAATATTTTATCCTTAGAGATTATCTTAGGCACATTGCTGGAGAGCATATGATAGGTCTTTGATCCTGAAATGAATTTTGAGTATTTAAAGGTATCCAGGACTTGCTCCGGTCCCTCTATTAAAAGTGGGACAGCTTACATAAACCATTTTTACTCTACTAGAAACAAATGCGCAGGATAAATTTGTGGATAATATTTGGCAGATTGAGATCCTTTTGGAAAATACGGAGGAAAATATTGCTTTACAATGATTGTAAATTCAATTTAAAATTGATTTAAAAGTCTTTCTCTTTGGTTATTATGGTTGTTTAAGTTCTGGCCCTCCTCCTCTACCACGATTTCTGGCCCCTTGTACTTCTTCTTTATTTCTTGCCAAGGAATAAAATCAAATCCCGCTGTGATGAACCCTTTTCATTTTTCCAAACAAGCATTGTCTTGTCAGGAATACAGAGGGAAGTAAGGGAAAGTGAATTTCTGGTTGAAATGTTCAGCTCAGAATTCCCCTCCTTTGGGAAATTCTCTTCTACATGTCCCCTCCCCAAATCTTTATAGGAGTAATTATTCATTATTATTAATTTTCTGGGCTATTTTTATACCTTGGACATATTGTTAATCTTTCACTTAACCATAACAACTATAACTTATCTCTTTGCAGCAATCTGCCTCCCTTCTGAGGCTGTGGCCTGTTTGAGGGTAAAGACTGCTGTAAACACCTTTGTACCTGCAGCTGACGTTTGAATATTTATGTGGCAATTATATATACTGAACTGAATTGTTCGGTTCATAAGTTATTTCTATGACTTTTAGTTAACACATTTAAAAACATGTTTATAAGTTCATTTTCAAATTAAGTAATCAGTGATAACTGACTACACCATGATTTTGAAAAAGTTTTCTTTATAATATGTTCATATTTTCTACTTTTAAAAGTTAGTATTATTCTTCTTTTTATTTTTTTAATCTCTAAATTCTTGGCAATAAATTATTTCTGTTTCACCTACAACTTTAAGCTCTTGATGAAAAGTTTCCTGCCTGTTTTGCCTTTTCTCACTAATGTTTTCCTGTTAGGTATGTTTAATTTATTTGCTTTTCCTATAATGACACATCCTGTCCAACTGTGTAGTTATTACTTAAAGTTTGTTTGTTTGTTTTAAGATTTATTGTTTGAGAGAAGGTGAGCGAGAGAGAGAAAGAGAGAGAGAAAGAGAGAGAGAAGTGTGTGAGCCCAGAGCAGTCTCCATAGTTAGTTGCACACCATTAGTTGTGACATGGTTTCATTCCACACAAGTGAATGTGAGCTGTGCAGGGCAGGAACCCAACCCGGGGCCTCCCACATAGGAGGTGAGAACCTTTGCTTCCATTCTGGTGGTTACCAGTTGCACTTCAGTTCAGCATATGGGGTTTGCCGGCCTGGGCCCAGAAATCAAACCCAGGACTTCACGATTGCGAGGCAAAGTACTCATCTGCTGAGCTATCCTGGGATCTCCCAGTGTTTCTTTTCTTGTTCATGAAGCATTTATTTAGCATCTTCAGGGTGCTGCATCCTGCTATGCACTAAGTATAGCAAAACAGTGAGACATACCTGTGCCCTGGGAGACATAGGAAAGAGCTGAGCTGGGCATGTGAGCCCCTATTCTGAACATTATAAACTCCTTTTTAATATTGGATGAAGGGTACATTTGATCAAGGACATATGATATTCTTGGAGCTGTCCAGGTTTAAGAAGATAAATGTTGCAGAGGAACGTAACTGGATGAACCTGAAACTGTGAAACAAGACAATGGGCCTCTCTTGTTCATACCTGAGAAACTCTTTTCCTGACACCGCAGCTTTTACCTCTCATTTGTCCCCAGTAGATTCTGTGCTCTACCCATTCAGGAATACTTGCTATTTGTTAAGTTTCTACCATGCATGTTTGAAGCTCAACATCTTTGTTGTTCTTGTGGCCTCTGTCACTATCCTTTAGGTGACTATTATATACTCATTCCTTAAACCTCAGTTCAAATATCACCTCTGCTTAGGAGCATTTCATGCCCCCTCTGCCCCCCAACAAAAGCTGGACTTATCACTCAGTCATTTGAAATGTTATATCTTGTTGAAGTGACTACTATTATAAAGTTCTGATTTGTCTATTTTGTTTTATTGTGGTGTTGTGCTTAATTAATTAATTAAAACAAGAATGACTCCTAACATTTTTGTAATCCTACCAATGACATGTGGCTCTCCTTAGGAAAAACATGTCCTCTTCCTCAGAAATTGCGTTGTTCTAATTTAACCAATCCTGGGGTTTTTTTGTACAGAGATTATTTAGATAGTCACCTCATAGTAGGGAGAGATGGATTCATAAGAGTTTAACTTCAGAGGTTTCTTAATTTTCTGACTTTTCATTCATTATAGGGGTGAGTTCATTCTTCTGTCTTGGTATGGGCTCTGAAAACCGTGATCCTAGAGCCACTGAGGAGATTAAGCAAACCAAAGACTGCAGACAGAGTGTGCGCTTCAAGGAATAAAAACATTTGACTCTCCTGTAAATTAATCATGTCTCATTTTTTTCTATCTTTAAACATAAGAAAAATATTTTTTATGTTACAAATTGAATTTCTAACTTCCTTTATTAGGAAAAAATTGTCATAATCAGCTTTTTAAATTTGAAATACCAAGAAATGTAAGAACACTGAACAATTACGTATGACAAGTATCGAGTACTATCGATTTTACATTGTTTATACTATTAATTCTTCAGTGCGTCATTGGCCTCTTTTATCTTCTGAACAGATATTGTTGACTCAATTGCCTCATCGGTACTCCTTTTAGTAGAGATTATTTCAATATGTCACACTTGAGAAAAAAAAAGTCAGATCTTGGAGAGCCTGAATTTTCTATGCTAGTTTTCTCACAAATTGCTTTGTATATTAGGTCATAAAGATTTCCTAAAACTAAATCAGACACATTCAATTTTGTATGGTTATAATTTGTTTTTTTTAGATATATATTATCTATAGCAATATGAATATGCTTTAAATTATTTTATGATGTCTTCAGAAATTATGTCCACTGAAACATCAGAAACCATTTTGAATTTTTCAATTGATCTTGTAGGTTAGTCACCGGTGTTTTTTCATTTCCCTTTTGTCCTGCTGAACTTTCAGTGAAACTAACATCTCTAAGCAATTATCAGAATGACTGTAATGTCTGGTTTGTTTCTAAAATCTTTGAGTTCTGAAATAACTTTATGTCACACCCCCATGAATGTCATAGAGGTAAAATAGTTGGTTTTAACTTTGTAAGAAATAATAAACACTATACTTTCAAACATGTCTGAGTCTTCTAACACACTTATATTTTATTTGACTTTTAATACAAACCAAAATCCTCCGTATGGAACACAAATCATTCAATAATACTCTTTAAGTATGAATTAATGATTCAAATCACGATGGTTTATCTCTTGTGATTTTATTGTGTTTCGTCAGTGAGAAAAAAATGTGTATCAGAATAGTTTTTATGTTGTTTTCTGCAAAAGGGAAATTCATTGTTGCTTCTCTGCTCACATCTTTCCTGAAAAATACCTGTTTCTATTCAAAGCTTCCACTATGGACATTGGTGAGCCTAGGCAGCCTCTTTGTACTAGGTGACCCTGCTTCTATAGGGACCCAACCAAATTCTCTTAGCTGGAAACTTGCAATTTAGAATGATTCAAATGTAATGAATCATTCAGATAAGAAAAACTGAGTCCCAAGATTACAAAAAGGGTGACTGAAATTTCACTTTACAATAATGCCAAATTCAGCTACAGAGATAAGACAAATCATCCAACAGAACATGGTTTTCAGAAAGAAGCAGCAGAATGATGCAGAAACACAAACCTGGGCAAAAACAGAAGACAGGACAATCAGTCCTGTGAAAAGCGGAGGTTCCCAGAGTTCAGGCCTAAGTGGTCGTGAGGGAGCGGAGCTGTGCTTTAATTTTCTTTACTCTCACATGTTTGGGAGAGCCTGCTCAGCTCTTACACTCACATTTCTTTCACTACCTGCTTCAAATCTGCTACGCAATCCTGAGTAGTTTTTGTTAATTGCCATCTGAAAAGGTATTTAGAAATCAAAAGATATTTACAAATTTAATAATACATACTTGAGAGGTGCTTTAAATCAAAAGAGTGAAAGAGGTTCTCCTTATAGTTCCATTTCATGTGAAACTACCAGAGGCAAAGTATGTGAATAATAAAAAAAATACATATATTTCAATCTGAAAAAGAACTTTTCGATCGTAAGCTGTTTCCATATTAAAAAATCATAAACACCATTTTCATGACATATGGGTCATTCAAGACAGACATGTTACATGTTCTCTAGTAATTCTTAAGCATCTTCTTGCCCCCAGTCAAACCTGGACTCTAGCACTGTTAACCTTGAACTTAATAGAAAGTACAATTATTTGCTCAAGTAACAAATTTTTTCTACTTGTTTCTAGACTAGTATTTTTCCAAATTGGACTTTTATGTATTTCAAGTTCAGTATATTTTTATGTTTTAGGCTACTTGATTTTAAGTGACAAACACTCCAATTTTGAAATGACTTAGATAAAAAGAGAAATGTATTGCCTCTCATAATAGGATTTTTTAAAATTTAGATTTCAGATCCGGCTCACACCATAACTAGTATTATTTTTCTGTTTGTGTCTTGACTCTACTTTTTCCTATAGAGCCTTTTTTTCTCCCCCTCAGGTAGATGTTCTCCCATCACATCCTGTCAGTTTAGAAATCTAGAAATTTTGTCAATAGGAGAACTCATCCTCAATGTTTCCAGTTGGACCCTACTGCTAAGAATCAACTTCTGTGGCCAGAGATAGCTCTGAATTGCTAGGTCTGGATCCTAGGTCCAGCACTCAAGTCACATGAAATAAGAAGGGGGTGGATAGTTTCACAAAGGAAAACCAAGATGCTTTTACTATAAGATCAGAGAGTGCTGGAAAGCATAAGCAAAGATATTCCCTGTCTCTCCCAGAACTTCACTCATTTCTTTTTTTTTTTTTCTTTTTAAAGATTTATTTTTATTGTTTTTTGACAGAGGAACAGGTACAGAGAGACAGAGAGAAGAGGGAAGGCCCAGAGCAGTCTCCATAGTTGACAGCATTAGTTTTCCACATAGTTTCACTCCACAGGTGGGCGCAGGAACTGGGCCAGGAGCCTCCCGCATAGGCCCCGGCAAGAACTGAACTAGGGGCACAGCCCAGTTCAGCATATGGGTCTGCCTGGGCGGGAGCCGGGATTTGATCCTCAGTCTCTGGGGCTGCAAAACGAGCTCTTAACCCACTGAGCCATCCCATGAACTTCACCCATTTCTGCATGCATTCTGATTTCCCTTGCACACCACAGTTGTTATAGTTTTGTTGCTGTCGCTTATGGCCTGCTGACCTACACATTCCTATGCACTGATAGTACATTATCTTTCAAAAGGGATCCACCAATTCAGAAATCATTCAGCTAATGATAGTCTTATGAACCCAGACCTTTTATGTGACATGATTCAAAGAGTGCCTGGAGATTTCCACTTTTTTTTTTTTTTCCCCAATATTTTCTCCCACTATCTGACACAGAGATGTACTTTTTGGATCTGATGGGTCTGGGAGTTTTCAGGTTTTTTTTAAACACAGATCTTCTGTTAAAGCAGTAGTATCTTAAGCCACTCAGAGTGGATGCTGAACAGGGATTAGTGGATGGCTAGTGATAAAACAGTTTTCTGAGGGGCAGTGTCTAAGGGAGATGGAATAGTAGACGAGTTTTGTTGGCACAACATCAAAGATGTACTTGGTCTAACTTCACAATTTTGATTATGGTTATTCCTGCTCTAAGCCATCTTTCATACTGCTTCAACCCCAATGGAAAACTACAGATAAATTATAATGACTGGAAGAGAAGAAAAAAAAAATGGCACAAGAATTTCTTATTCATAGACGTTGAAAACAAATGAAAGGATTTCAAATGTCAAACTACAAGAAAGACAAGATACAATAGCTAGTGTTTGTAGGGTAAAACTCTATGTCAAAGAAAGGTAATGATACTATATAAGTGTTTTGGTAGGAAAATTTTATTTCAATAACAGATGTTGAGATTATGAAAAATATTATTAAATTCAAGTACAAAGCAATGATGTTTTATTAACTAGAATTAGAGAAAATTTAATTAAGTCCTTTACTAAAGCAAGCTTTTCCAATCCATGGCCCGCGGGCCACATGTTGTTCCGGATGGCTTTAAATGCAGCCCAATACAAATTTGTAAACTTTCTTAAAACATTATGAGACTTTTTGCAATTTTTTTTCTAGCCCATTAGCTATCATTAGTGTTAGTGTATTTTATGTGTGGCCCAAGAGAATTCTTCTTCCAGTGTGGCCCAGGAAGCCAAAAGGATGGACACCCCTGATTTAGTACCTTTTGTGTGTCAGGAATTAATCTATGTGCTTACAATACATGGATATATAAAAAAGACTAAAATTCTCACCTCCTTGAATTTACATGTTAGTGGAGGACATCATACAATAATCAACATAATAAATAAGGAAAATATGTAGAATAATAGATATGTATAGTAGCCATGAGAAAAATAAAACATAGAGTAAGTTAAAAAAGACAAGGAGGGCTATGTGGTGGTACTGGTGTAATTTTAAGTAGGATAGACTTGATTGAGAAGGTAACAACAGGACAAAGACTTCAAACTGCTTCGGGATTGAAGCACATTGAAGATGGCAGGCAGAAGTTGTGGGCAGAAAAGTTCTCAGGTGAGAATGCGTCTGAGGGTTCAGTACTAGTAACAAGACAGGCATGCTGGGATTGAATGAACCAGTAGGGGAAGATGAGAACACAGAGAACGGCATTACATGGTTTTCTACCCAAATACTTTAATACAAGCTGGTTTTATATTCTGAGGTCCTGAAAGTTAGCTATTACATTTTTTAAAAATGTGTTCTGATTTGTAAATATGATGAGATGATTAAATGAACAAGGTCTGACTGAAGGTGTCCTTTAGCTAGATGATATATTTTTTTCTTTTTTTTTAAGATTTATTTTTATTGTTTTTGACAGAGAGAGAGAGAGATACAGAGACAGAGACAGAGACAGAGAGAAGAGGGAGGGCCCAGAACAGTCTCCATAGTTGCACATCATCGGTTTTTCCACATAGTTTCATTCCACAGGTGGGCGCGAGGCTGCACAGGGCAGGAACTGGGCTGGGGTCTCACCCCGGTGAGAACCGAACTTGGGGCACTCCCCAGTTCAGCATATGGGTCCGCACAGGCTGGGGCCGCAATTTGATCCTCAGTCCCCGGGGCTGCAAAATGAGTGCTTGACCCACTGAGCCATCCCAGCTTCCCCTGACATTTTTATCTATTTTAAATTTCCTCAGTTTAGAATCTCAGTTTATAAATAAATGTGAAGTATTTTTTTAAATTAGTGTGTCACCCATGTATACTAGAAGAATGCTCTTAAAATATGATTTCTTGGGAGACCTTAAAGATTTGACATTGCCCTGTGTGACTGTATGGAGTCACAGACTGGATGATGATAGAAAGATATAGCCTTGCTGCAAAACATGCCTAAAAGTGGAAACTGCTAACAATCTCCCTCTAGCGTCCAAGAGGAAAAATGTACAGACCTTACTGGAGTGGAATTTGTTGGAAATAGTGCTTAAAGGGAAGTCAGGATGATGTTCAGTTTGGGTCTTTCCATTGATGTGCCGGGCAACCATGGGCATGATATTGATCAGAACCTTCAATAAATGAAAAAGTTGGATTGTATCATTGTGAAGTAACTTGGTAGCTGATAAAATTTGAGAGCAGTTTTTACTGTGCTTGTCAATAGTCAATTTTAATTTTATGCGTAATCATTTATTTCATAAAGATATATCATTATCAAACCTTGTGGATGGAGCTAAGGTATTTTGAGGAATAATTACAAAAACAGAAAATCTGTCCTGAGTATTTATTCCCAGCCCTGCCTCTGCTACTGAGAGACACAATTTATGGCTTCTTTCTTTTTGGAATGTGACTACGTAGAGAATTCACTTTATTTATTTAGTGTTAGATTAAGCAAACACAAGAGGGCAGATGTATAAAGACAAATAAAATATTACATTCCAAAAATAAGTCACATGCTATTACTTGTTTCTTTCAGTGGTAAAGCTAAGAATTTATAGGCCTTTTTAATTGATAGAATTTTAGATCTTTTACTAATTATTTTGAAGTCAGATGTTTTTTCCTCTAGGTATTGAGTTCTTGCTCAGTATTTCTTAGATATTAAGATTTTTAAACTTTGTTTTTTTACCGGCTCAAGTAATACTTGAATATAAATATATCTGAGTATTTGCATAAATAAAACAAAAGTACAAATGAGCTAGCTATAAAAATTTTAAATAATATTGGAATATGTCTAATAGAAAATACCCTTCATCAACACATTTACTTCAATTCTACTTCATTTCCACGGTAACACAAACATTAAGACTTTGAGTTTCATATTGAAATGTTCAGCTTGTGTGCATACACACAAACACAGACTATATGGACTAAACAGACTAGAAGCACAGAAAAGCATTGTGCTTTTCTCACGTAATTATGTAACTTGGAGATATTTGCATGTGATAACGATCTTTATTGCTCTATCTCCCTCTCTTTATATATCTGTTTACCTACCTGTTCATCCATCCAACCCCCCTCTCTCCCTCCCTCCCCCTTCCTCCCTCCTTCCCTCTCTCCCTTCATCTTTCTAATCTTTCATTTTTAACATTACCTAGTACCTCCCTTCTCTTCATCATTAATCTCTACTTCTTTCTGCTCATCTGCCCAATCTCTCACCAAAGACTTTCTTTCCTTCCTCTTCACAAGACAGAAAATACTGTCAACATATTCTGAGTTTACATTTTCTTATCTCAGGAACACATGCAGACCTAGACTATTATTTTTAGTACTGTTTCCAAGTTTTACAGGGAGGAAAGAGGCTCAGTGGCCTTACTGAGTCAGATGTGAGACCAAATCTATCTACACTGGCCAGGGAGGCAGATTAGGTATCATAGCAACATGACCACCAGAAACCTTGCCCTGCAGCTGCAGAAGCTGTGAATAAGAGGCAGTTCATAGAGAAAAGGCTTCTCTGGAAAGAGGTGGGGATCTGGGCATCCAAATTGGTGTCTACTTATAGGTAAAATTCATCTTAAAATCTCAATTCAGTTATAAAATCTAGCCATCAAAGGTGAACTCTAATACCAATAGCATTATTTTGGACATTTGTTTAGGAGTCACCTTATACAACTATTTCTGAAACATCCTCTTTTACGCTTCTCTAGCTTCCGGACCTGCATTACCACTATCCCTTCCAAACCATGAAATGCCCTGCCCTGGGGTCTAAGCCAACGAAAGTACACAATTATTTTTTCCCCCAATTTAAATCAGGACACTTTGTCTGAGTGTATGATGTCAACAAAAGGATAGTGTTATTAAAATTCAATGCCACCTGAAAAAAAAAGTGAAAACATGTTTGTTTTGGGTGTATCTCCTAGTAAGAAAGATACAGATGGTCCCTGACTTAAGATGCTTTGACTTAGGATTTTTCAATTTTATATGAAGTTTATATGAGTTTTCTCATCTGTGGAAAAATTATGTTCCACAAAACCAGTCCCTGGTGCCAAAAAGGTTGGGGGCTGTTGTTCTAAATGACTCTTTTCTTATATATGAAGGCTAGTGACTATTGGGTATTAAGTTTAAACAAACACATTTTTTTTTAGTACATTCTGCTTTTGAAATTTACATATATATACTTACAATACGTTCAAATAGAAATAGTTTAAACATTAAAATTTATATGGCTATGATTTCTGTCACTCAATTCAATGACAGTGCTCACTAGTGGAGACTATGGTCATCCTCACCTAGTTTCTGACTTCTTCCTTGAAGCATCAAGTGATTCCCTATTAATATGCTAAGTTTTGTGATGAGGTATGTATAGTTTGTCTATAAATTTCCACATTATTGGTTAATTATTACCATGAATGGTGTTGATTGTCAACAAATGTTTTTCAGCTTCTATGGAGATGATCATATTTTTCTTCTCCTTAGGTCTATTATACTGAGGGAGCATATTAATGGATTTCCTAAACTTTTTTCTAAATAAACGTCATGATATATTGTTGAATAGGACTGTTGCATTTTGTTTACTATTACTTTACTTAGGATTTCTTCACATCACTATTCACAAGACGATTGGTCCTCTACCTTGACACTGCGTATAGCCGTTATATAATACTTTGCTTCTCTCTCTGAAGACCGGCATGTAGTCCTACTTTTATAGAAAACTGCATATTTAGCATCAGTCTTTATTTCAATGTTTTCCTAATTATTGTTACTTTCTAAATCTTATTATTTTTATTAATTATTATTGGTAAATTTTTAAGAAAGGTCTTATGTAAAAAATATTCTCTAACTTCTTGGATTCACAAACTATTTTGCCTAGAACCTTTGTACACAAAGGTCAGTTTGCCTGTATTCAGAGCCCTTGGTTCATGTTTCCTTCCTTTGTATATCTTAGATATGTTACTTCATTATCTCCTGGGATTAAACATGGTTGTTGAAAAGTGACATAATTTTTTTGCTTACTGGCCAAAGAATTATTTTCAAGTTTAATAGTTAAACTTGAATGTGTTACGGTGCTTTCCCTTTTGGGTTGACTTCTCTCTGTGTAGCTTTATGATATGCAAAAGTTGTTTTGTTCATGCTGCTTTAGAACACTTTCTTAAGTTATTTTATTTAGTGTTTGTTTTGTTCTATTTCTTGTGTTTCTTACTTGGGGAAAACTATTATAAGTGTGTTGGATATTCTTCTCCTATCTTTAATATTTATTACTTTTTCTTAAACTCTTTTTATCTCCTTTCTCATTTTTTAAATGTATCTAAAATCTCTCCTTTTAATCTGATATTTCTTTTCAAGCATTAGGAGCTCTATTTTGTTCTTTCCTAGTCAATCTTCACTTTGGAAATGATTTTTCTTACTATATTTTTTTTCAAATCTTTTCTTTCTTGAAACATATTATTAGTTTTTATAACTCTGATTTATGATGTTCTTTTATTGTTTGTTTGTTTTTCTTTTCTTTAGCAAGTTTTAGAATATTAGGTTACTGTTTTTATTAGCTTTATTGGGCATTGCTTTTTGGCTTACTTGTAGTGGTGCTATTCTAGTCCTTATTAGTTTTGTTCACATATTAAATTTATAAAGGTTACAATCATTTTTTGTTGCTCATTTCCAAGTTAAATGCATTTTTTTCTTTTCTTTTTCTTTTTCTTCCTTTTTTTTTTTTTTGGTATTAGAGTTTGGGGCAGAGTAACTTTTCTAGCTACACGGCTCTTTTATTGCTTTTCTACATTACTCTCACTTCCATTGTGTTTATGAAGCAATTTTGCAAATGATCTCATATTTTTGAGATCTGCTACCTCTCTTTGCAGATTTTTATTTAGATTTTTTCTTTTTGTTCTACTTGTACCTGGCCTGCTCAATTTGGATTCTATTTCCAGAAGCTTCTTCTTATTGAGTGGCTTTTTTCCTTGACTTAGAGCCTGCAGAGCCCCTTCCCTTTGGGTTTTGTTCTCAAATTGGCTGTGATTTGTCCAATGAGGGCCTGACAGAGATTGTAGGGTTGCCTTATTATCAGAGCCCCATTGCTTTCTCTCAACATCTTTTTTCACAGAAACTGCTATTACATAGGCCTTATGACTACTGGTGATTTTGCTCACTAACCATTTGCCTAATTTTACTACAGATCTTTTCTGTGTTTGGGGGGTTTTGTTATCCTAGTATCTTTTTCTGGTTTTCTGTAGTAAGAGTTTAAAAACTATGCCATCACACATTCCTGGACTCTACCACCAAAAGTTTTTTTAAAGATTTATTTCATTGGTCTAGAGAAGGGGAGAAAGACCGGGAGGTGGGGGGTGGGGTGGGGGAGGAAGAGAGAAGGGGAGAGGGCCCACAGTAGTCTGCATAGTTGTACATCATTACTTGTGACATAGTGTCATTCCACATAGATGGATGTGGGGCTGCACTGGGTGGAAATGGAACCAGGGACCTCCCACATGGGAGGTGAGAACCTTTGCTGGCATACCATCTTGATAGTTATTGGTTTTGTCATAGCTCAGCATACGGGTTTGCATGGGCTGTGGCTGGGAATCAAACTCCAGGTCTCCCAATTGCAAGACAAGCACTCAGTTGCTGAGCTATCCCAGCATCCCTCTATCTTCAAAATTTTACCTATGGGCTTGTGTGTGTGTGTGTGTGTGTGTGTGTGTGCAAGTTCAGATAGAATGAGTGAGGCAGAAAGCAGCTTGTTGAAGTTGTTTTTTTTAAAGATCTAGATCAAGAGATCAAGAAAATGCAAACAATATTACTGTGTGGGCAGTCACAGTTCTAATGCAGGGAGAAGTTCTAAGGTTCTTGGATTTTGTTGCATATCTTTCAAATAGCCAGAGCAAGTTCGAGAATAAAGTGGTAGTGAGATTAAGTTGATGTTATTTATAATGCATTCTGCACATCATTCATTGGACCATTTGCAAAATTATTTATTTGCCTTTGTTTCTGAGTGGTTTGGAAGAGTTTTGACAGTAAATTTCAATGCTATATAGACAACCTCTGCATAGGTCTTAACAAAAGAAGGTGGTTCCTTGTGTGTAGTTGTGTAAGGAAAAGGCTTTCTGGTTTTGTTTTAAATCTTAGCAATCTAAAATTTGATAAGTATTCCAGCCTCTTCATGGGAGAGGTAGACAAATATTTTCACCAGGTCTTTTCCATTCACTAACACTGGTATAGGAAAACATTTTTCTCCAGAAAGGTTACTTTGTAATAATCTCTAGCTCTTCATCCTTCTTACCATTGATAAATGTGTATTACTGCCCTCTGCTGCTCTGCTGCATGAACTTGGACCTCTTCTAGTTGTGAGGACTAATAATACATGTAAGATCATTGACTTTTTAAAGTATATTTCTAACACTTAAGGAGAAATCTACTCTTGTCAAACAATAATGTCATGATGGGTTGCAATTTTCACCCCACCCCCCATATACATGGATTTACCTAGTGTGGTTTCCATTTTAACATTAAATGGCCACTGAAAAAACAAATCAGATGATCGTGTCTGTAATATTCAGAAAGTGCTTTACAAATGAGTGACATTGTACAAATTAACTTATATTTAACAGTCTAAGGCTGTGTCTACACGTTTGGCTAAAGAGAATGATTAGTATAATGTACATAACTTTAGATCAGAACTTACAACTCTAAGCATTTTTAGTGGATGACCTACTAGAATTATGAAAACATATAGGTAGAAAAATTGGGTAATTTCACAAATTTGAAAGTTGTGCTTAGAAGGTTATAAGTGTATTTTGGCTTTTCATGTTAGAAAGGGTCTCAGTTTGCATAATTTCTGGCTCACACACCAGCTGTAGTGTTAAGTAGAACAAAAGGATACTTTTCAAAATTTGCATAATCTTATTACATGCTAATCACATATTTATATGATACAGTTTGAGTCCAAACTAGCAAATTAATCAAAGATTTAAGAATTTAATTTCCTTATTTATTAAAATACATAACATTGGTATTAGAGAATAAGGCTAACCCAATTTTAGAACATGGAAATAGTTGTTATGTTATGGGAGAACTTATTTGATCTTAAGTATATACAAATCTGCACATACATCCTTGATACTAACAATCAAACTAGTATTTAATGGATTTCAGAAAGAATAAAAACAAAAACAATAAAAATTAACCTAAATTTAAGTGTATTCTAACTCAGATTTCTTGATAATTTAAAAACTTAGTGGTCAAAGT
Organism: Craseonycteris thonglongyai; assembly: GCA_004027555.1. Taxonomy (NCBI): domain Eukaryota; kingdom Metazoa; phylum Chordata; class Mammalia; order Chiroptera; family Craseonycteridae; genus Craseonycteris; species Craseonycteris thonglongyai. Next base: position 16,248 of record PVKE010005649.1, read on the forward strand.
GCATGTACTTTCAAAAATGATTTCATGAGCAATTTCAATGAGATTAGATACTCCCTCTGCATCCACATATTTAGTCCTGCCTTGAATTAATTAAAGGTACTGTGATTCCAAGTAACTATTAATTCTCTGAGTAACTGAACAAATCAAATTAAACAAGTGGACAAATTCAGTTAGTGACAGAACGACTTGCTGATTGCTAGACCAATCTATTTTTGATTGCCGCTTCCTTTTTCTTTGATCTAACATGATTTCATTTGGGTATAGTCTACTCCCGTATTTTATTATTTCCATCTTTCATTAACAAAGCACTGTTTTTAAATGTAGAAATGACCTATCTTCTTGGCAAGTAGTTTGCATGCTTTATTTGCTTTTTTAGGGCCTCAGTGGAAACTTGACAATCATTTCGACTCAGTCAGCCAGGTTCATATTTAGCTGTAATTCACACACAGAAGGAAGGTGAGGAAGTTAATATCATTACAGAGGTTAGAAGTAAAAGGTAACAGAAACATTTAAATAATGTTTTTCAGTGTGTGACACAGCTTCCCTGACCACGTGATGATACAGCAAGAAGGGGGCCATCTACATGCCAAGGAGAGACCTCAGAAGAAATCAAACCTCCAGACACCTTGATTTAGGACTTCTTGAACCCAGAATTAAAAGAAAAGAAATTTCTGTTTTCTAAGCCACCCAGTCCATGGTAATTTGTTATATAGTGGCCCCAGTAGACTAAGACAATATCCTACTAGTAGAGAGCCCTTTTTGGTTTTCTGTTAAATGATCATTTAGTTTCCAAGAGGCTTTATTAGATTGGGCAAAGCTGCAGTATATGTACTTACCCACTTACATTCTTGGTGTTGTATGTAGCTCTCAATCAATTAATTTATCTTGGCTTCTTTAGAGGAATCAGTGTTAAGCCTTGCTGCAGTAATACAAAGACACCTTCATTTTATTCTGGTGGGTGCTCCTTTTCTTAGGTGAGCTCCACATGGTTGCCATGACTGTGTATCTCTAATACAAATGAGGGCCTGCTGTAGTGCAAGCTCCTCTGTTCAGTATTGATTGAACACTGAACATTGTCTTGAAGGCATACACTATGAGATACAAACAAGAGATAATATATGTAATACATGTAAAGTGTTTAAGCCTAGCACTGAAGAAGCATTCAATATATTTTGGTTATTATCATTTTTTAATTATTTCTATGTATTCCAAGTCAGTTACCTATAAAATTCTTAAGTTGACTGATGTTTAATATCTTGATTGTTTTGATGCTTCAGACTGCTCTTGAGCATTGTAGCCTATTTCTAGAGTATCAAAAGGTATACTCTATTACAAAACCATCATCTGAAGATAAACTGAATACAATTTAAATTCTTTTTTTTTTTAAGTTTTATTTATTTTATTAATTTTTTGACAGAGAGAGAGAGCGACAGAGACAGAGACAGAACTGAACTGGGGGCACTCCCCAGCTCAGCACATGGATCCGCACAGGCTGGGGCCGGGACTTGATCCCCAGTGCCCCGTGCTGCAAAGTGAGCGCTTAACCCACTGAGCCATCCCAGCTTCCTCTAAATTCTTTGTTGTCAAGTGCAGTATGCTTGTCGTGTGGGAACCAATTTCCTTATTTTTTGCAAATAGTTTTTCTTTTACTTTTTAATCTGTGCCACAATTTCTTTTACAGTAAAAGTTTGGTTTTTTGGGGTTTTTTTTTTTTTTTCTTCACATTCATTAGTCACATGTTAACTGATCAGGAACAAACACATTGTACCCTTAACTACCCTGCCCTTTCATTTTTTGGTATTCCCTACTTTGAATGACCAAATTATTTCTGACTGAATAAATTGCCAGATTCTTAATAGTTTCCTTATTTTAGTAATGTTGGTTGTGGAAATAATCTGTAATAGTAACAGCACAGAAATTAATCCATCTTGTTGTTGGTTGGCAGGTTGAGGCCATAGTATATTTTGCCCATCTTACTGTGGCTTCCAAATCTGAGCAGTTAACAGTTGATTAAAACCAAGTAACCAAGCAACCAAGCAACCAACCAATCAACTCACCAACCAGTATAACCAAATAAAAACAATAACAAAAGCAGGCATTTAAAAATTTGTGTTGGGGGAGCTCTAGCTCATGAGGTCCTGTCGAAATCATAGAAGCTCTAAGTTCCTTGTGTGACTTTCACAGAACCCTGGAGATCTAAGGAACAGAGTTTGGAAGCCTCTGGTCCATGTTATCTAAAACTTGTTTGTTTTGTTGCTTGTCAAGATGAGATTTCTTGCAATGAACCTCTCTCAAGACTTAAATATATTTCTCTTTCACTGCCAAGTCTAGTGCTATTTCCAAAAATGGATCTTGAAACAACCTGTCAGAACTCAGCACTAGGAACAAGTGGGCCATTGAGAAATATATGCAATATATAGAACTGACATAAATTGTGTATCACAAACGGTAAAATTTGGTGTTAGACATTTGGAGATTATTTCTACTTTCAGGTCCACTTAAGGTCACACACATGTCAATAGGAATTTGTCTACTTGAGTTTCTGACTGTATTATTTGTACACTTTTTATGAGTTAGGGTCAGGCTCTAGGGGAGGGATTTGTTCAGTAATTTTCTTCATTTGGGTGGCAGATTAAGTGTTGAAGAAATGATTGATAAGTCAAGGATTGAAAAACAAGCCATAGGCTAAGTATGCTTCTGATTGATTTACCATGAAATTCCCCTTGAACCATTTCACTTCTGCATGTTCATGTCAAGCACAGCTAGCGCCTCAAATGTGAGTGATGAGACCTTCTCTTATTTGTTGATCCTGTTGTCTGTGAGATCAAGGCAGAAGTTAGTTAACAGTTGAAACTGTGGCAGGGATCAAAGATGGGATGCAATTTTTCATATTTGGAATGGAAATTAGTCCCATTGAGAAAAAAAAATTTACAAACCAGTGCATATATTTATTACACATTATATAAAATGTAATTGACAGCAACACGTGGTACTGTTGTTCCTCAGGCAGAACGAGAAACATAAAACTCTCATGTGATAAAGTCCAAAATGTAAGTCCTGCCAGAATAGAGAACCAGGTAGCCTGATTTACAACAAAGACAGGAAAGCTGTATAAACTTCTTTCCAAAACCTTTTAATATTCAACATGATGAAGGTTTTTCATGTCCATCCTGTGTGGACAAGATGATTTGGGGTCCTGTATGAACTACTAAAAAGTAATTTTCCTTCCCAAGTTTGCCATGGCACCATATTTATGTTCTTTCTGATCTGAAGTGCATACAATTAGAGTCCTTTCTTTGGGTTCAGCCACAGGTGTAGAAGTATTGTATCCCAATCCACTGTTAAAATGTACATGTCATGTATGAGGAAATAAAAGATTCTGGGAATCATCTCTAATTTTTTTATTCCCAAAGTCACACGAATGCAATCCAGCTCAGAAGTGCCAGCTATCCAGTGAGAGACTGAGATTAGTAGAATTCAGTAGCAGATGAGACTAGAGGAAGGCTCATAGCAGCAACTCAACAGATTTGAAGGGCAAACAACAGATTTCAGTGAGGCGTGGCCTTGACAGTGGACTGCGATCCTCTCTATGGCCAAGGCTCTGACCAGCTCACCTTTGAATCCTCAAGGCCCTAAACTTAATAAATAAGCCATGAATGTGTGAACAATTATATAGATTGTTGTAAGAAGGGGTCACTAATGCAGGGAGAGGGAAAATGGGATGAAAAACAAGAATATTGGAGTTGAGGTGCAGTGATGTACATTCAGCTCACCTTGGGGATAAATATTCAGAAGGGAACCAGGATTCAGAAAACAATTGCTGAGACCATTGTGGTTTTTCTAGGAACCAAAATGACCCCACAACTGGAGCAGCAGAGTATGAGGGAAAAATGGTCAAAGGAAAAATGTGTCCACAGAGTTACTATCTATCTCCTGGACAAGAGTCCACTATCCTTAATTCTGCACAATGTTGATCTTATATATTTGCTCCCTAATGCTATTACTGTGCGAGGTATAAAATTATTTTTCCAGTTAAATATGAAGCTTGTATCTTCCTAGTTATGAAAACACATATGACAAAACATGTTAGAGTATGATAGTCATCCAGAGATATTTATTTGCACTTAGTTGACTTTGTGGATGTGTATCTATTTGTTTACTTTTGGGTTAGGTGTGTATGTTTTGGTCTGTTATACAATTGTTTTTTTTTTAGGATTTATTTTATTGTTTTTGACAGAGACAGAGAGAGACAGGGACAGAGAGAGACAGAGAGAAGGAGGAGGGCCCACAGCAGTCTCCATAGTTGTACATCATCAGTTTTTTTAAACATGGTTTAGTTCTACACAGGTGGGTAAGGGCCGCACAGGGTGGGAACTGGGCTGGGGGCCTCCCACATGGGAGGCACACCCCCTGAATCAGAGGCCAAACCAGATGGTGAGAACCAAACTGGGGGCCTCCTGCATGGGAAGCACACCCCAGTTCAGCATGTGGGTCCACGGGGCTGGGGCTGGGATTTGATCCTTGGTCCCTGGGGCTGTAAAGCAAGTGCTTAACCCGCTGAGCTACCCAGCTTCTCCGTTACACAATTTTACAGTGAGCACCTGGATCATGAAAAAAATTAGTTTTTATCTCTTCTTTAGCAAAGGTGTAGTTGTGAATGTTTTAGCCTTTGATTCCATAGTGTGATTTTGTTTTATATATACAAAGAAGAATGTCTGTGAAAGTAAATTTCATGTGAATTTTGATTTTTAAGCGTAATTGTAAAGGTTTGCTATCGGAATTTGTAGGGTGCTGTGTAGGCCTCTGAGATGATCTCTTTGTCATGATACCCTGAGCTGAGGGGTTTCTTCTTCGAAGAAAAAAGAGTTACCCCAAGAGTTAGATTGGGATCTTATTTTGGTTGGAGGTAATGGAAGAGGGAACTGGCAGAAAAAGACAAAGTTTCGATTTTTCTCTTGGTTGTTTTGTTCTTCAGCAGATGGTGGATATCCACACCCTTTAAGTGGATACAGAGTGATTTTTTTGCTAAACAGCTCTGTTTTCTCTTTTCCATTTGTTCTAAAATACTCTTGAAAAATATCTGAACCAGCAGCCGCCTAACTTTATTTTCCCCATTTCTCTGATGTTTTCTAATTGGCAAATTGAAACAAGGGCAAAAAATACACCCCTGTGCAAAGTCTAAGTTCTGAATCCCACGTTCTTATTTATAGAGTAAGGGTCAGTTTCCTTGCCCTCCCTTAGTGCCTGGAGTGCTTTTCTTGTCCATTCCTGAGTGTATTTTTAAAAAGTGAAAAATTGTTTTTTAATGTGAAATTTTCTACCCTAAGGAAGCACGAGGCAATCCAGAGATAAGAAACTGTACAGAGGGTTCCTCAAGTTTTAATTCCCTTTTGTCTATTAAAAAAAAAATTTTGTTTTTCTGTAAATGAAAAATTACGATGCCAACAAACTCACAGACCGGGACAGTGAAGTTGGCAAAGCTGGTACTGTCTGGAGGAACCCAGCTATAAATTAACACTTTAGAACTCAGTCATTTGTGGGGGGAGGGGGGGGGAGGAGAAAGGAGTCACTAACATTCTCACTTAGCACACCCTGAATGCATACTCCTGTACATGCTGGCGTGTGCCAGGACCAGGCGTGAACGCTAAAAAAACCAGGTAGAACATTCTAGCGTGCAGGTGCAGGGCCAGCCTCCTCCCCTAGCAGTTAGTCCCCCAAATGGGCTGCATTGCCTCGATTTCTGTGCGCGTACGCATTAAAGGCCCAGGCGCATTGCTTTGGAAGCTTTGGCTCCTGACCTCTTTGCCTGGGACAACTTGTCCCTTGCTGTACTTTGGGGCCTCGCCCAGCCGGTGCCACTGGCGCCCCCAAGCGCCGTATGCCCGCATGCCCCAACCTCCTGTTGGACCTTCGCAGAAGAGAACCTGACTTGGGAAGCTCGGGTTCTAGCAGGAAAGGCTTCCCATGGAATTCCCAGGCGCTGGGAGGCAGAAAGCCAAGGAAGGCAGGACTCAGTGGTATCCCTGCCCCCATTCATGCCTGCCTGGGAGGTTCCCCTTCGCAATAGGGACAGTAGCCTGGCACGGCAACGCTGCCCAGTGGAGCTGTGTGGTTCAAACTTTCGGAGCGCACTCAGGAGCACCTCAGTCCTCCCAGCCCCTCCAAGACAGGGACATTGGCTGCGTGTGTGGTGGAGTGGGGAGCAGGAGGGCGGGGACTATCGAGACTAGAAAGTCCTAAACGCCTCCGAGGAGGGAGAATAGGAGCATCTGTCCAACACTTCTTGGGTCGTCTTCTCCCCGATTTCAAAGCCCCCATCGGACCGGTTGGGTACCCCCAGGCTCACTAAACCAGCGCCAGCGTCACGCATCCCCTGGGTGGGAGGCACAGGCTAAAACCCAGATTGAGCGAACAGACTGCAGTTTTAGTGCGCAGATGCTCGGTCCCCTCAGCCTCCTGCAGGTTTTTCCCGGGCGGCCGGCGCCCAGGGGCTGGAGGAGATGCGTTGGGACCTGGCGGTTCCGAAGCGCAGTGGCGGCTGATCCCCCCCTCACTTCCACATTTGCACTCTGTCTGTTTGCACAGGTCCTTCCACCCTCTGGAATCGGGAACCCTCATTTTCCTCTAGGGGTGAATCCCGTTTTCTCAGTTGTTAAGGGGTGGAGGAGGATGGGAGGGAGAGAGCAGGAAGGACAGGAGGGAAAGCCGCAGGGGGAAGGAGAAAGGGAGGCGGGAACGTGGGGGGTGAGAGAAACGTTTTCACTCTTTGTCACTCTTGAATTGGGGGCGGAGGGAAAAAAAAGAAAAAACACTATGGGAAGCTATAAAAAGCAAAGGGGGGTGAGGACAGAGAGCACACTCAGAGAGGGAGCCGGCGCCGAGTCAGGACGGCGTGAGCGCCCCGCGGCGGCGTTCCCGGCAGCGGTTGGCCGCGCGGGGTGAATGCGCGGGGAAGGCGTGCGCGTGCGGGGGGTACCTCGGCGGGCCTCGGACCTGGAGGGTGCGGCCTGGGGGCGGTTCCTGGTCCCCCATGCTACCGCCTGCTAACATCGGGAAGGCGGACTTGAGCCCTGCAAAGGCTGAGCCGTGAAGGGTAGGGAAGGCGAAGAGGAGAGAACAGGCACCGAGGCCGAAGGAGAAGGAGCGGGTGTGCCCCTCCTGGGCCGTTACGGGGAGGACAGGACCGCGCAGATCCGGGCTGGACCGCCGAGGTGCGGAGCGAGGAGCGGCGGAAACGGTGCGGTCGGTGGGGCTGTTGCACCTCGGGTCACGCCTCCTTGGCGAGAAGGCGCGCCGCCTTTGATTGCTTCCAGTTACTGCAGAACTTCCTGCGCTGGTGGAGAACTGGGTCTTCCTGGGGTCGCGCTCGCTCCTGGTTTGAAAGCGTGAGACTTTGTTCACACGGTGCTGGGCCCCGGCAGCCAAGTGGGGTTGGGGGACCCGAGTCTGCGAGGCTCCGCACCCCAAGAGAGGGGCCCAGTGTTGGGGTCCTCCGTCCCCTTGCATCAGTACCCCTCCGGGTTGTGCGCCTCCCCGGGACCCCTCGCTGGGAGATGGCCGCGTTGATGCGAGGCAAGGACTCGTCCCGTTGCCTGCTCTTACTGGCCGCGGTGCTGATGGTGGAGAGCTCACAGTTCGGCAGCTCGCGGGCCAAACTCAACTCCATCAAGTCCTCTCTGGGCGGGGAGACGCCTGCCCAGGCCGCCAACCGATCTGCGGGCACATACCAAGGACTGGCTTTCGGCGGCAGTAAGAAGGGCAAAAACCTGGGGCAGGTAGGAAAACACCCCAATACACTCTTCGTCCAGGAGAGGGAGGGACCAGCACTCGTGAGTACGCTGTTTGCCTTTTGTGCCCCTGCAGCGGGCGCCCCCGGCGTGGCGCGCACAGCGGCTGGGGCGGGGATGTCAGAGCAGGTGTGTGAGGGCGGAGGTGGCTGGGTGGCTTCTCCCGCCGGAGGACGTGGAGCGCGGACTGGGGTTCTGTCTCGCCTTTGCTTTGGGTCATGGGCATGTACCGAGACCTAGTGCGTATGCGTGGGGGAAAGTGGTCAGAACAGCCCTTCTCCAGATTTAACCTTCGGCGAAAAGGACGATGTTAATCGCTAACAGGTAGCAACTGGCACTGAGTTATGCATATATTTAAATCTCCATAACCGTAAGAGCAAGGCGCTGTTACGGCCCCCATTCTGCAGATGAAGACACTGAGGCACGAAGTAGAAACTATTTTCCCAAGGTGCACAGCTACTTTAAGTGGCAGAGCAGGATTCCTGTCCCAGCCGTCTCGGTTGGGGTCCAGGGCTTCTAACCATTCCGTTTTACCGTATGGAATGGGGTTACCCACTTCAGTTTTTCCTTCCCCCCACAACCACTTTCTCCAAATAAGATCACAGACAGCTTCAAGACGCGCGCATTTCTCACTCGTGTAGAAATATAAATAAATCATGTGAGGGGAAGCAAGATAATGAGGTGGCAACGACAGCATCGTGCGGGCGACAGAGCAAGAAAGACGCCGGAGGCATTTTTTGGCGAGAGGGAAATTTCCGCGCGCGTCTCTATCAGTCGCTCAGACAGGTAGATTGACAGTCGCTTGCAAACGGCAGAGGCAGGAGCGCTCACGCTCTGCACCAGCGGTGGCCGGCGCGCAACAGCCAGGAGAGGAGGCTCTGTGGGCACCGGGAGCCGCGACAGCTCCCCCTTCCGCTCCTTTTGTAGGAAGCCAAAACCGAAAGCCCGTTTGCCAAACAGCACAGGCACTTCACACAGTGCAGCTGTCAAACCTTGAAGGTAGCTCATTGCCCCGCAGATCCTGGCTTCCCTTGTTTCATCAGAGGAGCCAACTGCAGCCTCTCTGTGCGCTCTCCGTGTCCTCCACTGCCCCTGTCCCCAGCGCAGGTGAAGGTTGACAACGAGGGCCAGTGCTGGAGGGACAGCAGGAGATGACTTGGCCCGTGCTTGGCCCCGTACTGCCCTCTCACAAGGACAGTTTTGCTGGTTTTGCGGTTGCGCTATGCTTCCTGGGCTTTGAATTGTCCAACGTTTCAACTCTCCTCTCAAAGAAAATGCAAAGGCTGAGATCATCGAATATTTTTAAGGGTCTCAAGGGGAATGAGAAACTATACATATGCGTACACCCTACACGCATACATATATCCTTGGCACATTCCCCATATCTCCACGCTTGACACATGTTACGTAACTCCATGCTTACAGGACCACTATCATTTCCTTTTTCTCTTCCCTGGGAACCACCCTGACATTTTTAAATAGGAAAGGAGTTAATGTTTTCTTAGAAGTCCATCCTGGGATGGAGCAAAGGTTGTAAAACAAGGATGCTCTCAATCCAAATCCTCAGACAGCTCTAATGCCACTTGCTGACTTCAAATGCCACATTATCAGTTGTTGAAAAGAGCTTAAGGTTTAGTTCAGCTGAGGACAGATGGGTGGATCCGATGATCTTTTGAGGTTTCCTTCAATTCTAATCCAAGTACATTCTTTTTGAGTTTCTGTAAAGGACTTAGTTTCCATCACCACTGGGCCTAAGCAGCTGATGTTCCTCAGTCAAATGATCAGTTATGTCAGCACTGTCAGGAGCCATGGGGTTCCATGGACTAAATTGAGTGATGCACCCCAGAATCCAGCTTATTCTTTGTGCTTAGAGAGTACATTTGTACATAAATATGTTTAAAATGTCTGCTTATTTTGCTATTTCTCCCATTACCAGCTCTCTAAACAGGTTGTAACTCTATTTACATGTCTTTAAATTGAAGATTGATTGATTGATTTTACAAATGAGTTGGAATATTTGAGTTGAATTTCCTATAACTTAGTGGTCCTATAGAATATATTTTATTACATTTACTTAACTGTAATACCAGACCCTTAAAATGTGACACGGGGTTTGTGAGAAAATTGTAACATAGAGATACTGGTAACATAGAATAAAGCATTGAGTTGAAGATAGCTGGAAAATGGGATAATTCTCTTTGGTATAGAAGGTGATCTCATATAGAAAAATGTGTCTTTGAAGTCAGAAGAGGATTATTTGAATATTTATTGCCCATAACTAGTGGAGTAAAGTTAAAGAATTTTATTCCTTTAGTTACGTGGTTACCAATAATTCGTAGTACTTTTATTTTCAATAATGGAATGAAAATTACGAAGACTATTAAGGGAAGACGTCACTTCCTTTTACGGAGAATTGATTGCATCTAGGCTGAATTTTTGTTCATCATAATAGAAAAACTTGATAGATTGAGAAGATTGGAAGTTGTCAGCTGGTCAAAATAGCTAACTGTGTAGTGTCAACTGAAGGCTAATAAATTCCATTCTCTTTCCTTTCCCCCATTCTTGACTGAGGGATGCTGAATATATGCGTTTCAGAGACTTACCGTAGGAACAAGGAATTGTGGGATGCAATTTCAAGTAGACATGCTAGAAATGTATTATTTGGTCTTCTTTTCCATAGTGAAAGTTACCTTTTTTTTTTTTTTCTGACTTACTTTCAGGATAGAAAATAAAAATAAAAATTATATTGTACTGCAGAAGAAATCTAATAATTTATTCATCTACAAAAGTGAAAATGAGACTTAAATGGTAACCAAGGTTTTCTTGATTCACTGTAGCCTAATTTCATATGAAGAAAACATTCTTATTAACAGAAATGCTACTTGTTATAGGCAAGGTAGATTATTTGTTAATCACTCATGGACACGGTGCCTTTGGATTTCAGGAACAATTTGTAGGGCTCTTAGAGAAAGCCCATTGTTTTCTAGAAGTGTTGTTATAATTCTCATGCTTAGGTTTGCTTTCAAAGACACAGCAGTGAGTGATGATGGAAACTGATGTAGCATGAATGTGGTGGTATTCAGGAGATTGATACAGAAGTAGCAAAAATGATTCATTTACATTGATGAATCATTTACATTAATGTTCTAAAGTGACTTTCTGTTTGCACCTATTGCTAATGGTTTTTAAGAGATAGTTTATGTACATATGTATATAGATGGGATAAATTAGGTTATAGGACTTTTACTAACCTATATATGTGTCAATGTTTATATACTTCAATTTCTAAAGAGACTGTTCCACATTTTCTAAATCAAAGTTAATTTTACACAAAATCTTCAATAACATACGGATAAACATGTTCCAATTAAGTACACTGTTGTTCAATGTGACCTCTGAAATTTGAGGTCAACTTTTACCGGCTACCTTAAAAACCAATTAAAAAAACAACAACAAAAAACACAATAAATCTTTTATAAAAAAATTGTTTTATCTTCATGATTTACATGATTTTTTTTGTGTGTGTGTGAATGAAAAGCCTTTTTGATTTGTGTATATAATTGCTTTTTAAAATATTTACTCCTTGCTTTGTCTATTTGAGATAAGCAGATTAATTTGAACATGATGCTATAGGATTTTGAAATATTTTTAGAAGTTATGATTAGGACTGTGGAAAATAATTATATTTTAAAAGTAGATATACTTTCTGACATGTGTCTTTAAAAAAAGCTGAAATTGGTTTAACATAAATTCAGATTCCATGATTTCTTAATATAACTTGGACAGTTGAAGGACACTAGTTTGGATGAAATGATGTGAAAAAAGAATGCTTGAAATGCCTTAAAACAGAAGCTTGAAGGCATTGATTAAAGAGCACTAATACTTTTATATTGCATTTTCTTTAATAAAATACTGTGTGTATTTGCATGCACAAACACACATGGAATTGCTCATTGTAATAAATAACACACTCTATATTTTCTCTAGATGATCTCTTCACTTTTTGAAATTATTCTTGACTTGCTTTTTTTTTTTAACCTTAGCCCAACTTTCCTCTGCTGGAGAGTAAATGTTTGCTATCTCCTCTAGATATCAGCTGACACTGAACGTATTCAGGAAAGTGAAACATTTTAAAAATTAAATTTTCCAAAATGAAAAGATTTTGAAACCATCTACACTAAAATTCTTTTTCTTTCACTGTGAGTAATAGAGAATTGATGACAGTTGATACAAGTGGAAGGTTACCTTGTGAATAACAAGAAAAGTATTTTAATGATAATCTAAGTATGACCAGTCATCATTTTATTTTTGTGAGTAATGGGCAAGGTTACCTCAAACTCACTCCAGCTACAACTTGGACCTGCCATAGCCTTCTTTAGTACTACCCTTTGATACAAAATCCTTCTCAGGATGTTTCAAGTCTTCACAGTTTTTAAAGTAGAGAAAGTAATGTAATAGAAAAATATATCCTGTTGTAGGAGAGTATTGCTACTTTTCTCTTATTTTCCCTACACAATCAGTTTAATTGTACATTAAAACAATGTCAAATTATAGAGGCCTTTTATAATACTCAATATAGTTAGCATCTTAAATTCAGTCTCATCTGGCTATTCATTGTTTGGCATTGATGTAACATCAAAATAAAATACAATCTTATTTTTGTCTGTGATTCCCGACAGCTTTAAAGTCATTTTGCTTCATTTTATCTCTAATCACTTATACTCAACTGTAAAAAGAAGATAAAGCTGCTCTTATTTATTTATCTGATCATTGAAAAGATTGAGGGGATTTTGCGTCTGTCTGTGCCTTTTAATGAGTCATTTTTAAGATATCTGAAGCACCCCCCCCCAAAAAAAAACAAAATAAATACTTACTAATAGATAGACTTTTTAATTGTGTAGGATTGCTTTAAGGCTACAAAGAATGATTAAATATGGAATCAAAACAAAACTTTAGTATAATTATATAGGGGAAGCAGAAGTTAATTTTCTTTTCCTTCTCTGTCCACTCTTGCCAGGCACTAAAGAAGAAAGACGTATTTTTCTCTTGTTGGACTTTTTAGGACAAATTTAAACCAGTCTCCCAAACAAAGAGGTCAACTGATTAAAAGCAAACAAACAAATACAAATATATATATATATATATATATATATATATATATATGAAATATTTTGATAGGAACATCTTTCAACAGGAAGAAGAGTCACAATCCAAATAAAAGGTGTCCCAAAATTCACGCAAGAAGTAATTTTGATAGAAAACACAGGTTTATAATTTAAAATTGTAAATTTTCATTGCTCAACAATGAAAACGCGTTATTCTTTCATGTAGTCCTCCATTTTTAATATCCCTGAACTGTTAGCTGTCACGCTGTCTTTTTTTTGTTTTTGTTGGCAACACTTTACCGCAAAATGACTCAAAATTCATATCTTGTGTGAATTTTGGGACACCCTTTATTTTAAATAGCGGCTTCCCAATGTGTCTCTTATACTAACGATTTTGGGTCACTGCCACATTTTCAAGGTTCAAACCAAAGAATTCCACAAATAATACCAGCATCTAATCGGAAGTCCTTAATGAGAGCTCATCCCACCAATCCTGGTCTTTGCAATGGTTAATTGATTCAGAGAAATCTTTAAGACACAGGGATTTCATGATCAGATCTGTATTTCTATACTTTCACTTAAGTAGCTCATCTATGAATTCAATATATAGCATTAAAAACAGAATTATTACTCTAATACTTATTCCACAGCCACTGAACCTATTTAATGGGTTATATTTTTATGATTTTAATACTAGTATATATTTATCTATATGCTCCAAATAAGAAATCTAGAAATAAAATCAACAAAATGCAGAAAATAAAAGGGATGAATGTGCATTAGATATCCTTTTAAAGATATTACAGTGTCTAATTTAATTGGTTTATTCTATATGTATTATAATTTAGTACACAGAATAGCTTAAATTTAAATAGATCACAATCATATATTTTAATTGTCTCAGTCCCTCTAAAACAAACAAACAAACAAATGAATGAATGAATAAGTACATTAAGTGGTAAAACAAAGCATCACAATTAGGGGAAATGAGTTCAAGTGATGGGCCTAATCAAATATTTCCTAAAAGACGTTAGCTCCCTATATGATTTTTTTTCATGTGACATAAGAATGGTTTTTCTTTTAGGGACTGGAAGAAAAGAGTGATCTTAAGAAATACTATTTTCTTAAACTGGCTTGCAAATAGTTATAGCATAATATTACATTTAGTAAGAGGTTCCATTTATTGATTATTTACTCTGTACCAGGCACTGCTCCAAATGCGTCATTCTTATTTTTATAAATAATGAACTATTTTATAAATGATAAAACAGAAATTCTCCTGAGACACAGAGAGGTTGTGCAATTTGTGCAAGTCACACAGCCGTAAGTGGAGAATCTACAATACAAACCCATGCAAAATAATGTCCGAGCCTGCATACTCAACTACCAGGCAAGGCTACTATGGTTTGTTGCTAAGGTTATTCTGGACTGAAGACGAACATGGACCTTTAGTTTATTCTCCCATTTTATATTTTCTAATGACATGGGTATAACTCTAGGTGCATTAAAAACCACTGCAAAATCTAAGCCCTCTGCTGCTGCCAACTGATACTCTGAGCAGCCGAAGGATGTTATAGTGCTTCATGGATACAAACAGACATCAGAGCAGCACATCATTTTCAGCTCTGCCTTTACTTGCCTCCCTGCCAGAGTTCTTCACTGTTATTGAGAAAAACACACATTGGGGGAAGCTGAGATGGCTCAGCGGGTTACGTGCTTGCCTTGCAGCCCTGGGGACTGAGGATCAAATCCTGGCCCAGTCCGTGTGGACCCATATGCTGAACTGAGGTGTGCTCCCTGCGCGGCCCCTGCCCACCTGTGTGGAACAAAACCATGTTGAAAAACTGATGACGTACAACGATGGTGACTGCCGTTGGTCCTTGCCCTTCTCTCTGCCTCTCTCTCTCTCTCTCTCTCTGTGTCAAAAACAATAAAATAGATCTTTAAACACTCACACACACTTTTCTTTCTTCTATTCTTTCCCAATAAATTATAGTGTTGCCCAAGTAGAAGAAAATGCTGTGGGATAAATTCCATTTCTCTTCTCATGCAACTACCTTACGCTCCCCATATCCATCTCCCAGCACCTGAGGGCCACCATGGGCATGCCAACAGCAGCAAGCTGGGGGCCTTCTCCATGGTCTCCGTACAATGGCTTTAAGTCTGGGGAAAGAGTTTACTATTGCTTTTGCCTTTTCCTTACTGTGCCTTTCAGGTCATCGCACCACAGCATTGCGGTTTCCTAATAGGCTCTCCTGGCTTGCTGCTCACTAGCTTAGTGTCTTTGGAAAAGTCGGTGAGTTCTGGTTCATTTTTAAATCTGTAAAATAAGATAACAATAACAATGGCAACCATAATAGTAATAATACTTCTTTTACTGGGCAGTAAGGAGGAAAAGTACATGTAGTTACTGTGCTGATGACATAATCACTACTACTATCACAGAAATTGGCAAAGTCAAGTGCTCATGCACAAAACAGAACGTGACTGCTTACTCTTCCCCAGCAAGTTGGGCATGGGTAGCTCAATGAATTTATGTCATGTACATGAAGGAAATGAACTCAATTACACTAAGGCCAAGAACTGTAAAACAAAACAAAACAAGATAAAGCACACACATACATACGAATATACTTAATGTTAACACTAAAAGGGATGGTAAGTCAGTGTTGTCTTGTAAAGAGTAAGCAAATAGAACACAGTTGAGTCACTGGTGAACGTACACAGAAGCAATGGGATACCACCAGGCATTAAAAATATAATCATGATCAGTGGAGGTCCTATCAACCACTGGGATACTAGTTATTTAAGCTCAGGAACCAAAACAATTGAAGAACGTGTTAGAGTCTGCTGCCAATAGCATGAATTTGATATTCTCCAAAGCGAGATAGCCTCTGCAAAGGCAAGCTTCTTGACAATTTCTGCACCGTGCCTGGGGCCCAGAGAGCTTGCTGAGAATTTGGAAGGTTTACAACCCTCTTTGTGTCAGCTATCCTGTGAACAAGACTCAGACTTTTGGAGCTCATTATTCCCATTTCATTCCCTTCTCTCTCTTTCTTTCTTCTCTCTCTCTCTCTCTATCTAACTCTTTCTTTTCTCTCTCTCTCTCTCACTCTCTTGCTCTCGCTCTCACTCTCTTTCTCTCTATCGCTCTCTCTCTCTCTCTCTCTCTCTCTCTCTCTCTCTCTCTCTCTCTCTCTCTCTCTCTCTCTCTTTCAGAGCTTTTTTCTTTTCCATGATGCAGGTAATTTCATTTGGAAAGATTTTAATAGTGAAAGTCATCTCACTGAAGTATGTGATCAATTTCTTCCAGCATGTTGTAAACAAACTGTTTGCCGACAAGTGCTTCTATCTACTAATGAACTAAAAAAGACATCCAAATGTGAGGACCAGGGGAAAAACAGTCATTTAAAACCAATTGAAATAACAGCTCACATTCAAATAATAGTATTCACTTGCTCTTTCTAGCTTCACTTCATCTTAACCTTTTGAAATTTGGCTCAACAGGCTATTGCTAATTTACCTCTTGAAATCCAGTCTTTTTTCCAGTAACCACCCTCTGTACTTTGTGGCCTATTGTCTATCTTTTATACTTAATATGTCCCTTTGCTTCTGTAATATTACATATTTCTCTTTTCTTCTCTGGTTCATTCCTTTTCTATTTCTTACTTTGATTTCTCCATAACTGTCTACTCACAAATGTGAGCTTTTCCCACATTCTCTCTTCAGTTCACTTTTGTTTCTGCTCCATTTTCTCTTCTTGGTTAGTATTTTCCTCTTTGGAATCATTACACATTTGCAGATATCTACCTTTAGCTTGATTAAACTCCTGAAAGCTTTTGCTTCCTCAGCTGTTTTGGAAGTTATTCCAGAAATAAACAAATAAACAAAAATCTCCATATCAAAAATTAAGTCTTATGTCTAACTTCAAATTGTCAGGAGTCAGGTAAACAAGTCTTTATTATTTTTCAGAACTGTCAAAAAAAGCCTGCTAAAAAGTGCCCTAAGTTAGATTAATGCAGGCCTTAAGAATCAAATTTCATTGCCCCAAATCTTATGCTCTGGTCTGGTCTGTCCTATCACTCACAGACAATGAAAGAAAGCTGTGCAGAGACCTGCCAAGACAAGTGCTTTTTTTTTTTTTTAAGATTTATTTTATTGTTTGAGAGTAGAAGGCGTGTGGTGGGGAGGGCCCAGAGCAGTCTCCATAGTTGTGCATCGTTAGTTGTGACATGGTTTCATTCCACACAGTGGATGTGGGGCTGCACAGGAACTGAATCATGGGCTTCCCATATGGGAGGTAAGAACCTTTGCCACTGAGCCATCTCAATGGTTACCAGTTGCACCTCAGTTTAGCATATAAATTTGCATGGGCTGGGGCTGAGAATTGAACCCTGAACCTTGTGATTGCAAGGCAGGTACTCAACTGTGAGCTATCCTGAGATAGATAGATAGATAGATAGATAGATCTATATATCAATATATATATCCATATATCTATATACTTATATATATGTATTCTTAAAACCTCTGTGAAAGACATAATATGGGTCTTAATAGAAGAAATAAGTATTTTTAAAGCTCTGAAATTAAACATGAGGGTTATATTTTGAGCACATTATAAGTTACATGGCTCAGAATGAATAAAGCTCAGGGAAGTATGTTGTAAAATCAATTTGTGTGGATGTGAATCACATAGACTGTGACAGGGGAAATAAATTTTGTTAAAAACTCTTTAAGTGGGAGAGTAGGTATTTTTCCAAGCTGTTGAAAACATATTAATGCATTACTAAGAAGCTATTTCCCAGGGGAAGCCGGGGTGGCTCAGTGGGTTGAGTGCTCACTTTGCGGCACCAGGGACCAGGAATCGAATCCCAGCCCCGGCCTATACGGAACCATGTGCTGAACTGGGGAGTTCCCCCAGTTCAGTTCTCTCTCTGTCTCTGTCTCTCTGTCTCTCTGTCTCTCTCTCTCTGTCAAAAATAAATAATAAAAAAGTATATTTAAAAAAAAAAGAAGATATTTCCTAGTGAACAATGTAATAACTGATTGTTAATGGTATATGTGCAGAAGAAATCTCACCCAACTCTTTGTCCAAGTAGAAACAATCTAGGTTTCCTGCTTTCTATCCCTGATCCTATGGAATTCTTCTCTAATTTACAGGATCTACTACGTCAGTATTGATCTCTTTTGCTGCTTTATTGTCATCAATTGCTCTTGTCTTCATTCAGATCATTATCATTTCCTGATGGACTGTTATACTATTATAATAGTTCTGTACTTTTTCAAACCATTGTCCACAGTACATCAAATGTGAGCTTTCTAAAGTAGAAATCTGATCAGGCTCTTCTGCATTTTTTGTCCATTTCTAGAACATGAAGTCTAAACTTCTCAACACGGCACAGAATGTCAGCAATTATCGTGTTTCTCTCTACTTTGTCCCAGGGGCCATACAACCGGTGAGTGGCAGAACTGGGATGGAAAGCCAGGCAGTTGTACTTGAGTTTGTCTGCTCAGTCACTGTGCTGTGATGCCTCAGGTGAACTGGAGGCCAGACAAATTAGCTAGAAATTTTTGCTGGAATGTTTCTGAATTCAGATGTGATTAGATTCTTCTTATTTAAATACTTCAAGTCAGTCAGTCAATTTGCTAATTGCTTAGTTACTTCTTAGTTGTGTATTTGATGCTATGATCACAATAAACAAATACTTATGAGACACATATACTATGCTGGATCCTTGATACAAGTAACCATAAAAACAAATGTAGTCTTGTGGAATCCAATTGGAAATTTACGGTTGAAAGAGGCCCCTAGAAATTGTCCAGTTCATGCTTCTGTTTCTTTCTTTTTCTTTTCTTTCATTTTCTTCTTTCTTTCTTTCTTTCCTTTCTTTCTTTCTTTCTTTCTTTCTTTCTTTCTTTCTTTCTTTCTTTCTTTCTTCCTTCCTTCCTCCCTTCCTCCCTCCCTCCCTCCCTCCCTCCCTCCCTCCTTCCTTCCTTCCTTTCTTTCTTTCTTTCTTGAGGAGGTGAGAGAACGAGAGAGAAAGAGATAGAAGAGAGGAGGAGGGCCCAGAGCAGTCTACATAGTTGTACACCATTAGTTGTGACATGGTTTCATTCCACACAGGTGGATGTGGGGCCACATGGGGTGGGAGCTGAACCAGGAGCCTCCCACATGGGAGGTGAGAACACTAGCCACTGAGCCACCCTACTTATTACCATCTGTGCCACAGTTCAGCATATGGGTTGCATGGGCCAGGGCTGGGAATCGAACTCTAGACTTTGTGATTGTGAGGCAAGCACTCAACCGCTGAGCTATCCTGGCATCCTCTCATGCTTCTATTTCTAATATAATATTGAAGCTGGTAACTTGATGAGATTTCTTTTTTATAAAGATTCCTAAGGATGAATACTTAAGGTATTGCATCTCTTAGTTATCTAGTCATCTTAGCTTTGAATACTGTAATAGTGGGAACATTCTCCTTTCTGCTCTAAGTGAAACTTGAATAAAACAAAGCTGGGTATGGATCTCTTTGTAAAAACCATTCCTCACTAATAGGAAATATAATCTACTTATTTCTGTCATTCTTCATGGATTATACTCTGGTGCCCTTGATGGACAGTCAAGCTGACCTGGAGGAGTAAGACTATCACCACCAACAGTCTAGAAAAGGTCTGCTCATGCTGGACATTATGGTGGTAATGTACAGACATGGTGTCTGCCTTTTCTTTCCCAAATATTTTAGAAGAAATCAGAAGAAATTAAATTTTGATTTTTTTTTTCCTTTGGAAATATCGCACTGCTCCCTATTGAAGTCCACTCTTAATTTTGTCATTTACAATGCACTAAAAAAACAGTGGGAAAAGGTAGGTTTACAAAGGAATTAGAAGTATAGTTAAAAAAAAAAAAAATAACATAGTTGCCCTAGCAGGAAGAGGGTAGGAGTCTGGTGACCTCAGGATGGATTGGTGAGGGGGATATGTTAAGTGAAGTGGACAAACTCTTATTACAAGTAGGGCAGAGGGGCAGAATGTGTGCTGACATAGATCAAAGAAAGAAACTTGATAAAGATGCCAGTTTAAAATGATGTAAAGACAAGATTTTTAAAGACAAATGCACTCTGACATTTTTCCACATTCGTCACTGCAGAAACCTCATTTCTTTGATATTGTCATTTAAACCTTTCTTTTGTTTTGAAATTAACTTCAGACGTAGTTTACATGTTTGTTTATTTTAGGCCATGACTTTATGACCATAAACAACGTTAGACATGTTGCTTAACATACCACATTCAAAATCCTTGTCTCTGGTTGCATTGTGTTGTTTCCATAAACCAAATATGCTACAGAAGATGAGGAAGTCAAGGAAATGTGGTGTAGTTTCTGGAAACAATTCCAAAAAGTTCCAAAAGACGTGCACAGTCATGAAATCAGTACAATGGTTACAATTGTAAGTCCTTCAATAATGATGGCTTTAGGTAGAAAACCCTCAGTTGTGCTTATGTCTTAATATATCTTTTTAATTGTATGTAATATTATCTGGTAATGAGGTCTACATTAGAAGAACCTGCTCAAAACTTTTGTAACATGGTTACTATTTCTCAAAGAATCATGATGTTCCGGAAGCAATTAATGAATGTAAGCCTACAGTAAGTTCCCCACCCAAAACCCACTCTTTTCCTGAAAGAAGAGGCAGGAACAAATCATACCCAGTGTAATTCCCTAGAGACCAGACTGGTGACATATGTTTTTTCAACTGCCACTTGTTAGCTAAAATGCATGCACTGAGCTCCAACCCTCTCAAAAAAAGAAAAGAAAAAAAAACAAACCAAACTAAACCAAAAGTCTGTCAAAGGTTATTTTTTCTAATGCAAACATATCCAATTAAAAATTCAGAGAAAAACCTAAATTGCTTAACTCAGTAAAATTTTTTGCAATTGTTCAAATTAATAAAATGTTTCCAAAATGCTCTTTGTAAATCCTTGTAAATTTCTTTGCTTGCCTATTTGTCCTACTATCTTCCCAACACTCTTCAAAAGGAAATAGCTTTTTTAACAAGAAAAATCGTCTTGAAATTACATTTCTAATGGGGTCTTAGCCACACCAGCTGCAAGACATTGTAACTAAATTTTAGTTTCTTTTGGTTCTCATTGTTAAAACACAAGTGACCAACACTCAGGTCTCATGCCACAGCCATCCCAGTGACTCATTACAAATTGAATTGAAGTGTGTACTATGACTTCTTGTTAGAAAACATACGCTTTCAACACAAAAGAGCAACTATATTTGATGGCCTGGCACTTAAAAAATTAAGACCAAAAAATATAATTCCGGTTCTTAGTAAACATCAGGAGAAAAGAGCATAGCCACACCTCACCAGTAATTCTCTTAAAAACAAAACAAAACAAAATAAAACACTTCTGGGAGAGTTAGGGACTAACTGAAGAGAGTGCTCTGATGGTTGAGACTAAAATGTTCTGAATTTTCAGGGACTATTTAAAACATCTTAGGGAATCAAGGCAGAGCAACAGACAAATCAATGATTTCAAATCCATTCTATCAGATTTAAGAATTCCAAAGACAGTGCAGAGCCCATGGTAGTCATAATGAGATTTAATATAAAGATTTGAAAGAGTGACATTTTGCAGCCAAGATACATGAAAAGGAAAGGAAGGGAATAACTGACAGCTACTTATGACTGAAACACAAAATCAAACAGGCTAAATAGAGTCACCTCCAAATCATAGTCATTGCCCATCATCTATGGAAAATGCAGTCTGGTATTAAGTGTAGTCTCACTGTTCATTTCCAGTGCATTCTTAGCGTATCCTACAACAAGCATTAGTGTGGTTGGACTGAGCAATACGTAGTATGTTGCAACTGACAGTTCTTGAGTATCTACTTTATGTCAAGAACTTTGTGTCACTTAACCTTCTCAATACTGTATGAGCTCCTGCCATGTGCAGAGTACTCCGTAAATGTTTGAGGGCAGCAGTCAGGCAAGAAGGTAGATATTAGAAAAGTGACCATAAACATTATGAGCAAAGTCAGTATTTGGTATATGTGGTCCCACAGTGGTTCAGTTTCAGACTCAGAGTTCTTACAGTTTTAATGTTGAATCATTTTGCCTTCTTGAGTTAAATGGGGAGACTGCTTAAGCTATTTTTCCTTTTTTTTTTAGTGAAAGTGAATGAGATTTAGATGGCCATCAGGTCATCAGGCCATCGTATAGATGGTCAACAGGTATATGGAAATATGCTTCACATTATTAATCAGCAGGGAACTGCAAATCAGACAACAATCACATACCACCTCACACCTGTTAGAACGGCCACTATCAAAAAGACAAGAAATAACAAGTATTAGCGAGGATGTGGAGAAAAGGGAATCTTTGAACAGTATTGATGGGAATATAAATTGGTGCAGCTGCTATGGAAAACATGTTGGAGGTTCCTCAAAAACAAAGAATAGAACTAACATCTGATCCAGTAATTGCACTTGTGGGTATTTATCCAAATCAATTGAAAACACTAACTGGAAAGAATATGTGCACTCCATGTTCATTGTAGCATTATTTACAATAGCCAGGATATGGAAGCAATCTCAGTGTTCATTGATGGAATATTATTCATCTAGAAAAAGGGATAATATCTTGCTATTTGCAACAACATGGATAGACCTAGAGGGTATTATGCTAAGTGAAATAAGTCAGACAGACAAATATCATATAATCTCTCTTACATGAGCAATCTACATCAAACAAACAAACATACAAATAAGCACCAAGATTATAGATACAGAGGGCAAATTGGTAGTTGCCAGAAGCCAGTGGGTGGGAGGTGGAGTAGGAGAATAAAACCTTTATTTTAAGTGAAAAAAAAAAGATAGTGAAGGGACATACTCTAATCACTGAGACTAAAGACTGACAAGACTCCAAGTGCAGTTAGTTTAGCAGGTATGTCTGATTATTCTTTTATGTACTTCATATCTTGTGTATTTTTAATCATATGGAGACAGATAAGCCTGTTTTACTAAAGCAAGCCTTATACGAGCTGAGAAAACTGATCTATGGCACTTAATATGAATTGTGAAGAATTTCTTGACTATCTACATTGTTAGATTAATTAAGTTTATGAGTTCCTGGCTCAAGTGAATGAAGGTGAATATTGTGATTTTGGTCAAATTCGGATCTATTGAGTTTGATTGGTGAAATCTTTGTTACAAGTTATTGCATTTGCAGGATGATATTGCAACTAATACGTATAGTATAAAGTCTGAGTTTTCTTTACATTTTCTTGCAACCTGAAAAAAGAAAAGTAAGATTGTTTCCCCCATATTGGGGTTTTATTTTTTAGTATTATAGTAATTTACTAACTTTATGGATCTGTGCCTATAACTTCTAGAAACATTACTGGTGGCCTTGTCTCCTCAACAAAATTACCATAATCTTTAAGAAGACTAACTATAAGTACCCATTAAAGGAAAAATAAACAATATAAATATATGATTATTACTAAAAGGTAACATTGCTAAACAAGAACTTAAAGATAGTTTGTGGGAAATTCAGCCCCCCCGCACCCCCCCCCCCCACACACACACATTGCAAAGAAATGAGTGTTAGTTCATACTCTTCCAGGTGTCAACTTTAATGCAGGGAGAAACAGACAATTAATACTAATTATTCAGTGGATTCTGGGTTGTCCACCGTGTTTACTCTGACCAGATTTTCATTAACGATCAGGAAGTTAAGGTGTGGGCCAAGTGTCTCATTATGTCTTAGAAAGATGGGGGAAGAGAGATATTCCCTTGTTGGTCAGATTGCTGCAAACCCAGCGACAAGAACATAGAGCATTTTTGGAATGTGCACATGCTTAACACCTGGAATTTTCTGAGAGTTATAGTCATACTTCATCAGTCACCAGAATTAAAAGCCAAATGCCGATCTGAAGAACTTCTGAGGCAATTCCGGAGCCAGCAATATACCCTGCTTGTCATTTCTCAGACATAAGCTTTTAATCCCCTCTTCCTAAAATTGTTTATTTTAAAGTGTGAGAAAGGCTAAGGATGTCACAGCTGAACTGAGAGCTTTCTCTTTAAAGTATCCCAGTCTTCAAACTCATCTTCGGCAAAGAAACTGGCATGTCATGTGCTAAGCAGATGGCGTCCTGAAGCACACTGGCCGGCCCACATGTGCAGCTGGGCCTATCTGGCACACAGGTGTTCTGATTTGGACTTTCTTGAAATTCTGACACCACGCTTTCCTCCATTGGGAAGTGTGACTTGGCTATGCTATTTTTTCCAGCGACAACAGATACCCTGGCCTAACAACAGCTCTGACTAAGGTGATAACATTACCCTCTAATGCATACTGAGCTGGGACCCATGGCTTTTTGGTTTTGATTACCTCTTTTAAATTGTGTTTTGTCATTCATAGCTCCTCCCTTCACAGCTCTGAATTTTGAGTACTTCCCAGAAGGGTGGGAAAGTCCTTTGGGGCCGGGATGGGGGTGGGGGGTGGGGTGGGAGAGGAATGGTGCTGTAATATGACAAATAAACAAAGCTAAAAACTGAACATAAAGTGGGTGACTTTTCTAATCATTGGCAAATAGTGGACAACCGCCTTCGATTCAAATGTTAAATAATTTTCAAGGGGTTAAAAATGAGGAACACTAGACAAATGCATTAAATTTTTCATAGCATTTGACAGAAACTACTGTGAAAGTAAAGGGAGATTTCAAATGTAGGCAGCAGAGAGGAAATTTAGTTGCTATTTATTCTGCATAATCTTTTACATAATCATTTCAGTCTCACCAAAAACTATTTCTTAGTGCAGAGCACAGATGTTTTGGGGTTTGTTTTTTTTTTTTCTTTTTTTTAAAGAAAGCAATATTTAAGACTTCCCCATTCCTTTCCATCTTAGTAATAGCTGTCTCTAACAACTGTTTATAATGAGTATGACTAGGTAGGAAAAACATCAGTGGAAATAACGAGGGAAATAGATGGTATCACCATTTAGAGCTTTCGATTGCATTCTTGCCCTGCGACTGATTCTCTCTTTCACAACGTAATTTTGAAAATTGTGTCTCATTTATTAAAAGCTAGTCATCCTCACTCAAGTGTGCCCTACAAAAATCATTGGCTCTGCCTTTAGACAAGCAGGCGTAATAACTCCGCTTAGGAGGGAACTAAAAATTTATTACCCAGAAGCAATTTTATCCCACTGTGTTAAGATAATTCAACCATTGCCATTGATCTAAAAGGAATGTTATAGTGTGGAAGAGATATTCTTATTTCAGAAAGTGAAGAATTCATTCTCTAGAATGATGAGTTTGATACTGATTCTGGACTACAGTACAAAGCAGATTATAAAATTAAGTACTTAGGGAAACAGATATACCCAAGAAATAACATAGGTTTACTTAGAATAAATCATGAATAATTTTATTATTTCTTGAACAAAGTAAATAGTCTGGTGTTTAGGCTTTGCCATCTGTAGTCATTCCCTTTTTGATTTCATGGTCTTGTGACTTTAAATACCACTACATGTCAATGACTCCCATTTAGGCAAAAGCTCTCATGGTATATCCAAGTGCCAACCTAACATTTCCACTGATAGATATCTCATATTTACCATATCGAAATCTCATCTTTTCCTGTTTCTAAACATGCTATCCCATGGGTTTCCTTATTGCATTTGATAATAAATTCACTTATTTTTCAACTTTACACAAATAAATCCCATTCAACAAAGTTCATAAACAACTGAAACTCTCTCAGCTGTAAGCATTAACATATGTGCTATGCAGGAGCTCACTTTTCTAATTGCTCAACTCAAACCTGAGATTCATCTGTAGCTTTTTTCTCTTCCTTCCCATTCACAGTCAGCCCATCGAGAAAGCCCCTGTCTTCAAAACACATAGACCATAGGCCAAAACAGGCATCTCTTCAAAGGTATGAGTTAATGGCTCACAGAAAAATGACAGGAATTTAATTCAGGCTGAACAAGATAAGAGAGAGGGCAGTATAGACCTTCCTAAAATCAATTTCATGTCAATATGAGGAACACGTTTGTTTTATAAATGAGATATGAAATACATTTTTCTGTATACATTTAGAACATTAAAAAATATTTTAGTATTCCGGGAACCAATTCAATCATCAAGTTTGCTATTGCCAGGGCAAGAAAGATTACTCAAGTGTCATACCCTATAAAAACAAAAACACTTTGTAAATCCTGTTTTTTGTTAGTAAGACTAGATTCCTCAGTCACTTTCTGTAGTGCCTAAACCACATCAAAACCCATATATTAGTTTATTAGCTGTGTGTTTCCTTGATACCTTCCAAATGTATGTGCGTGTGTTTTTTTTTGTTTTGTTTTAGTTTTTTTCTATGTTATGGTGCACATATAGCTGGTAGTAGATGCTCAGTGGATAAGGAAAACGTTTTCTTAGATTGGCTTTGACATTCTCTAACAGTTATTATTGATTAATACCATGGAGAGTTATGGAGCAATGCCAATAAATGAATGAACTAGGGATGCTGGGATGGCTCAGCGAGTTGAGTGCTTGCCTTGTAGCCCCTGGATCTGAGGATCAAATCCTGGTCCTGGCCTGTACAGACCCATATGCTGAACTGGGGTGTGCCCCCAGTTTGGTTCTCACTGGGGCAAGCTTCCCATGTGGGAGGCCCCCAGTTCTGCTCTGCCCTGGGTGTACTTCCCATGTCAGAGGCCCCCAGCTCATGCCGGGGGGTGGGTGCATGTCTCCCACTTGAGAGGGTTCTTGCCCTATGAAGCCCCGCGCCCACCTGAGGAGTGAAACTATATCAAACACTGATGACGTACAGCTATGGAGACTGCTCTGCCCCCCCCCCCCCCCCGCTTTCTGTCTGTCTGCCTATCTGTCTCTGTCAAAAACAATAAAAGAAACCTTAAAAAATCAGTTAACTATAGCTAGAAGTGAGCATGAATGAAGCTTTGAAATACAATGGTTAGTGCCTGAAAGAGAAAAAATATATAAATAATGTTGAGGACAGTTAATTTGGAGGGAGTCAGATGGTTGGCATAGTGAAGACATTAAATAGAGACAAGTTATTGATATTGTAATTCTTGGGTTGGGTGGTAGATTCATAGTTGTGTTTGATAAATTGCAAATACTTAACCATTTTGTAGTATCAAATATAAAGATTTTTAAAAACTAAAACACATGAAAAGACTTCAGAATCTTTGTATAACTTTGTATATCTGCAGATGACAGTCAAGAGTACATGCTCTGAAAAGTGTTATCACTTTAAAAGTAATTTTTAGAGCTCATATGTTGACAACAGTATTGGAGACAGTTGTGTAAAAGTAGGACTCAGACCTTATAGAATATAATTAAAGCTTTTATGAGTTTCTTTCTCAACCAGTGATGAAGCCCCCTTTCCCACACTCACACATCCCCACCTTCTGGCATGTTTCCCTGAGCTATGAACCTGGGTTCCTCTGCTTTCTCACCATCTCTAAAAAGGTTATGATTTTGAGTATTTTCTACTAAATGCAAAATCTACAGACTTATTTCTTCTTTTAGAAAAACAGTCATGGGGGAAGCCGGGATGGCTCAGTGGGTTAAGCACTCACTTTGCAGCACCTGGACGGATCTTGGCCCCGCCCCGGCCCCGTGCGGAACCATATGCTGAACTGGGAGCTCCCCCAGTTCAGTTCTCTCTCTGTCTCTGTCTCTGTATCTCTCTCTTTGTCAAAAATAAAAATAAATAAATAAAAATATATTAAAAAAAAAAGTAAAGCAGACATGGCTTTAATAAACAATCCTTTCTGCAAAGTATGTCTCTATTTTATTACTGTAACTTACTTAAAGCAATGATGAGTACTGATAATGAATGAAGAGAATAATAAATGTTAAGGTCCCAACACTGAAACTGACATAAATACAGAATGAAATTTGTTTTAATATCATTTACAAAAAAAAATGTTGCTGAATTGTTCTACTGGAAATGTAATTCAATCTATTTGCTCTTTGGGTGCGTGTATATATATATATATATATACATTAAGATTTATTTTATTGTTTTGACAGAGAGAGACAGAGAAGAGGGAGGGCCCAGAGCAGTCTCAATAGTTGTACATCATTCGTTTTTTACACAGTTTCATTGCACAAAGGTGGGCACTGTGCATAGGGTGGGGACCAGTCCAGGGGCCACCCATATGGGAATTGCATCCCAGCTCAGTATATGGGTCCGCATAGGCAGGACTTGATCCTTGACCCTGAGTCTGCAAGGCAAGTGCTCAACCGGCTGAGCCATGCCAGCATCCCCCTCTTTGAGTATCTTGCTTGTGAAGTAGGTGATCATTCTGAAGTTGTAGTAAAACAGGTTGAAATCTCTTTAAAGTCTTCGTTTAAATTAACCTCAGCATTATTATACATGGGATGTGAGATCTTTCAGCAATTTATCTTTGTATACATTTCTCATTATGAAGAGTGGTTAAAATGATTAAAAAAATTTTAAATGGTAAGTTTTTTAGTTAGCAACTTTGTATTCTAAAGATGATACGGGTGGGTTCTGTAACTCTTCCCTTTAAGAACAACATTTTAAATTACTATTTCTACTTTATGGACATAAACAGTTGCCTTATGCTGGTGGTACTCAAAGTTTGGTCCATGGATTCATAAGTATGGTTAGAACCCTTTTAAGAAGTCTGAAAGGTCAAAACTCTTTTCATAATACCATTAAGATGTTATTTGCCTTTTTCACTGTGTTGACATTTGTTATCAATGCTGCAAAACAACAAAGAGTACAAATGCTGGTGCCTTAGCGTGAACGAGGCAGTGGCACCAAACTGTACTAGTCGATATTATATTCTTCTCCAAAAGTCGTAACATTTAACATCACACACACATCCACACAACCACACTTTCCCTTAAAAGTCCTTGATGAAACAGTCAAGAGTTCATTGATTTTATTGTATCCTGATCCTTGAATATCTTTTAAATATTCTGTGTGATGAAATAGGAGGTATGCAGAAAGCACTTTTGCTGTTTACGATAATATATTGTATTGCTACAACACTTGTGTTGGAATTTGAACTAGCTGCTTTTGTTCCCCCCCCCGCCCCCCTAGTAACATCAAATTTTTTTTTTTACCTGAAAGAATGACTGTAAAAGTTATTCAGACTTAAAGCAAGTATTTAGCAATTAATATTTTTCTCTGAAATGAGCAGATTGAACCTGTGACTTCAAGGAAACCAGTTCATGGTATTTGTTGCAGTAATAACATTTGAACTTTCAAGGTCTATATAACTCCATGAACCAAAATTTTCTAAATGATCAGTGGATGATGCTGCAAAATCATAATGCAAACTAGACCAAAGGATTTTAATGTAACAGAGTAGAAGGATTTGTTGATATTGTTTCAGATTCCATATTGCAGCTAACCTTTAAGAAACTACTATTTATCAAGTTTTGGTGTGGTAATCAAAGAAAAATATACACAATTATATGAAGCTATTAAAATGTTCCTCCCCTTTCAAACTACGTCTGTGTGACACCAGGTTTTCTTGATCTATTTCAACCAAAATAAAAATGTCGCAAGAAATTAAATGCAGAAGCAGATAAGAGAATCCAGTTTTCTTTTACTAAGTCAAACATTAAAGAGTTTTTCAAAAATGTAAAATAATGCCATGCATCTCACTATATTTTTCTTCCGTTTAGTTTGTTCGTTTTTTGTTTAGTTGTTTTTTAAGTAAACATATAATGGGGCTATCAATATATTTTTTTAATGAACTAATAAGTATTACTATTATTGTTTTTTAAGTTTTAACTTTTAATATGGTCACTATGGATAGGTACAACAATCAAACAAGTTTTTTGGGTCCATCAGTAGTTTTTAAGACTCTAATATAGCGTCCTTAAACTCAAAACTCTCAGAACAACTTTCTTATGCAAATTCTTAGTTTTTCTCTCCTGGAGCTTAGGAGCAAAATAAATACAAAAGTTCAGGGGAATTTCAGAACTTAACAGAAGTTAGGAAGACAATTTGATTCATCTGCTTTAGTTTAATGGTCTAGTTTCTGAGACTCAATGCTTCTTCCTAAAGTTGAACCCCATAATTTTCTCTTAATATTTACTGGAACCTTCAATGAAATAAATATTGTCCTTGAACTGGGAATGCAGAGAAAAGACAAATGCCCCTGTCCTCATTTAGAAAGGATGTTTAAATTGAGTACTGGATTTAACTTAATTGGTAATAGTGAAAGATTGTGTGAAAACACTCATGTACACTTACTAGATTATTTCAATTTAGAAAATAGGAATAAAAATATTATCTATGGCTCACTAACTCTTATGTTTAACTGTCTTAAGAAAGGGTTAATGGATAATTCTAAGGGAAATTGTTGGACATTTTATAGTGTTAGGTTGATGGGTCTTTAACCAATAATCATCGCTACAGACTAACTCAAAGCCCACATTCTGAGTATGGATATCATAGCTTTACTCTTTTCCTAACTTCGTGGGAAGGCAGTCAACTTATAGGTAAGTAACATTATTTAAATGGAAGAAACAAAACTCACAGTTTTTTCCTTATGTTTTGTTTTTGTTTTTAGTGTAAAATGTGGTTCAGATGTCTGTAAAGTAATGGTGAACTTCACAGATGACAAAATGCTTTGGGATCCTTAGAGGAAAATAAAATCTTTATAAGTACAAATTTGAGGATTTGAAGAACCATCACCTGTGGCTAAATTCTTATTCAATGTAATTCCAGAATTCCCACAAAATTATAGAGATTTAGAAACTGGTTACCAAGTACTCATTTATAAAAATCTCTGTTTGCCAAGGAGCCAAAAATTGATTTTTGCATAATAAAATGCTTTATTTCACATTGCTCTTTCTGATTCAAGAACAGCCCTTACACTGTTGTGTCAAAGTGAGCACCTGCATATTTTATGAAAGTGACTTGAAAAATATTCCTATGCCTTTGCCCACCCCCAGCTGTAAGTTCCCTTGTTGAAGCACAATGTTATATTTTTTTTCTGAAATAAAATTGTGGTTTGTTTTTTTTTGTTCAACTGCTTCCAGTTTCAATTCCTTACCTGGCTTTGTGTAATAATTGTTACATATGTTTAAAATAAGATCTCTTCTCCCCTCTACCTCTGTTATCCCATCTGCAGATTCCTAGCCCTTTTATGTGTTTTTTATCTTTTTGTTTGTAGTAATAGTTCATAAACACAGAACAAGTTCAGGTTTTGTAGCACCTTGTTTCCAAACCCACGCTGTCTCCTGACTCTCAGTGGTTCTCATTCTCAACAGTAGAGATTACCCAGGCCCCTCCCCGATTGCAACATTATTTTTAAATTCCACTAGTTTTATTTTATTTTTGAATTCTTTCATCCTCAAGACATTACTAAATGAAGATTAGCCAAGGAAGAGCGTAGTATAATTTTCTAATTTTGAAATTAAGGGAATTTTTTTTCTCTATGCTTGAAGATGATTAATAGCTGACCTTTTCAACTGATCCTGTAGAAGGCTCCCTATAATTTCTTCATATTAAAAATGTAAGTTTATGAAAGCATTTCAGTTGTTGAGAAGGCAGACCTAGTTCTACTTTTATAACCCTTAAGGTTCATGGTTGTTTTCATTTATCTATCAGATTTGCAAATAAAAATTTTTTGTTATTTGGCAGTTTATGAAAAGACTTTACAAATAAACAAATATTCCTTATTATAGAATAATGAATTGATGTTTTTGTTATACAATCCAGTTTTGATTATATATTTATTCTTCACATTTATAAATACTCTTGAAATTTCTTCTTAGTAAACTATCAAGTCTAGGAAATCCCTCTGTGTCATCATTACTACTATTAAAGTGATTTTATTTGACTTATAATTTTCTTAGACTATTAAATCTTAAAACTTGGAAACAAGCCTAATTAGACACAAAGTAAATAATTTGAAGTCTAGAGAAGTTCAACTTATGTGTGTGTGCATGTGTGTTTGTGCACATACGTAAGGTTTTCTTTTGTGCATGAAACTTTAAGGGACTTTGACCCATTTGCTTTGCTCTTCCACACTGTGGCTGTAGTGAGCTTTCAAAATTGCAAATCTGATGCTCTCTCTCTGTCTCCTTTAAGGTAAAGTTCTAACTGCCTTAACATGACTGTTGAGTCCATGACTTACAGGTACATCTAGCACATGGTGCTTCTTTTTCCCATTACACATTTTACTTGGATAACTCTTACGCATCCTGCAAGCCTATTACCCACTATGTTTACTCTGATTATAACTATTGCTATTTTGAATATTTTTGGTCAATATTACCCCTCACTCCCCATTTCCACCCAAACTATATCTTTTCTGCCATTGTATACCAAGTGTCTAGCACCACAAAAAACTCACAGTAGGCACTTGAATGAATGAATGTTGAATTATAAATTCTTTAAATTTCCTCCCAACTCTGAGCTGTGATTCTATTAGTATGTTGCTTTTTATGTAGCTTACTTAGGTTTTAATGCTGGTGATCAGAGAATAACTATTTTCTTTTGACCCTATTTAATCAGAGGCTGAAACATAAGAAGGGACATAACTAGTAGAGAGTACTGGAATTGAATCTAACAAGTTGTAGCCAGGAAAGAAGTAAAGGTCAGGAGAAGATATGGGCATTTCGTTTGGGAAATTTCTCATCTTGTTTCCCAAGGAATCAGCAAACCCGTATAATGACATATAATTACATCCTACTGTTATAATTGAGCCTTAACAATATCATGTTATTATATGTCTATACCTGCTGAATAGCATGACTCCATCCATGAATATACCAGCTCCTAAATGTAGCTATACCCTAGAGTCACCAGATGCCCAAGCTGCACCTCAGACTGATTAAATAAATTCTCCTGGGGTGAAATCCAGGCACTGTTAGTTTTTAAGGCTCTTTGGGCAATTTCAGTGTACAGCCAGCTTGAGATCCATTGCACTTGAAGATGACAACAGAACAGGTGATTGGAAATCACATTAAACTCCATGTGCATACTCAAGGAAAGGCATCTTTGGGTTGGAAATCACCTCCAGTTGTGAGCTATAGCACCACCACACCTAAATATTAGGTTTATTTTATTTATTTATTAATTTTTTGACAGAGAGAGAGAGAGAGAGAGAGAGAGAGAGAGAGACAGAGAGACAGAGAGACAGAGAAAGAGAGAGAACTGAACTGGGGGGAACTCCCCAGTTCAGCATATGGGTCCGCACAGGCAGGAGCCGGAGCCGGGATTCGATCCTTGGTCCCCAGCGCTGCAAAGTGAGCACTTAATCCACTGAGCCATCCCGGCTTCCCCTAGGTTTATTTTTAAAATAATTCTTATTTTGTAGTGGTATCATTTAAAATTGTATTTATTTAAAAATACTAATGAAGTCTCAAATGGAGTCACTCTATTTTTAAGAATGTTGAGATAAATGGCTACTTTGGCAAGAAGAGAAAATACACATTTAAAAATAAAAATCTTTTTATTTTTTTAAACTGCCACTTTCCTTAAGCCCATGCAAAAAAATTACTTAAATATTTTGTGATAATTTAAAGAGAAAATAGTTTTTGTTACTCGAGTCCAATGACACAGAAAAGATAATAAAGTTCCATATAAAAAGCTTCAATTTAAGCACAAACTTAAAAATCAACACAAATTCTTTATTTAAAAACAACTGCATGAAGGATTATTCTACTGGGGAAAAAAATCATGAACCTAAAAAGAGCAGTGTTACTATGATAGTTGGTCTTTCAAGATATATGCACCCATTTATTTTATCCATTACCTCTGAAAATTTGAAGTTTTATTTTAAAGAATGTTTTCTTTTTATATCTAAAGCACTGTCCTTTTGAAAAGTTTTCACAGTCTATGAGTATCAGTGTTTGATATTTTTGATATTTGTCATAGTAACACTCATTGTTTCCCTTCACTTTTCCCTCCAAAATAGATGTATTCTATAACCAGAGGGTTCAGATTTCATATCGATTTGCTCTCAAAACACTGTATTTTCCAATCAAAATTTGAGAACACTTTTTCCAGAAGGTTATTATTTAACTGTTATATGTTTCCTTAATTGTTACTTGATTTGTTTTGTACGAAAACAGAACACAAGCCAGAGATTGTCACCCACCCTTTGCTTATTTTCACTGAAGTAAAATTGGGACGTATGTAGTATGAGTGTTGGGGGAAGGGTGAGCAGAGTTAAAAACAAAAGTGGAAACCACCTGCACTCAATTCAGACATCAAATGAATCATATAGAATTTAACACTTGACAAATACTGTGCACTTAACTTGATCCTGGAGTCACTGAAGATTTCAACCAGATCCTAGAAATTTGACCCAGACAAATGAATTTTCTTGCTTACCAAAAGATTGTTCGCTGAAGGTGTTCTTTTCCCCACAACCAGGTGCTGCTAAGAATCTGAGACCAGGAAGGACTTCCTCATTGGGGTTTAGTCAGGGCGTATTTAAAAAACACTGTTTTGAGATTATCTTTGAGATGTTGAAATTTCTCCCTCTGAATCATGCTGTAACACCCTGCCTACATGATAAAAATTATATATGCAAATGGTTATCACTAATAACAGAAAAAAACTGCCTGTGTTTTTAAAGGTCATTTTAATGTGAGTCCTCAAACCACTACTTTTCATCCCTTTAATTTCTATTTACGACATTTACTTTTTAGCTCATTAACTGCAGTCTAGCTTTGATTACTTGTGTAGTTCTCAGTTTTTCTTGTCAATGTGTTTTTTAAATGTTGGAATGGGTCTGGGAGACCGTGACTGGTTTTATGCAGAAGGGTGTATTTATTTTTCAATTCCCATTGGCATAACAATTTTAGTTTTTGTATTATTATGCTGTTTTAAAACAAGAGACCATAGTCTTTCGGAGGAGCTTATCCAGTGGTTCTGGTTTGCTGCCAGATTTGGGAATCCGCTGCTCCAGAAAAAAAAAAAAGTTATTAATAAATGAGATTTAAAAAGTTCTTGTAACTAGTATTGCTTAATCAATGGAAGAAGATACTTTATGAAACTCTACTGATAATTGTATGATTATAATAATATAGTGTGTCTAATGGAGAGTATATGAGTTCATTAGAAACTGAAACCAAAATATAATTTTATCTCCACATTTTATCTGCCCACTTACAAATATTTTTGAATATGCCATCTACATCTTTAATTGCAAGTTCAGAGTAATAATACTAATAGGTTGTGTGGGGTATATGGGTGAATTAAGAAAACTGTGCACACTAAATAACATAGGAGGAAGAAAGAACAGAATGATGTTAAGATGTCATTAAGACATCTCCATATATTTTGGAGAGAACTGTGTAGAAGGCATTGAGAAGGAAGAAACAAATCTTCAGATTTTTCTTTTGTCTTTTTTTAAATTAAATTTATTGGGGTGACATTGGTTAGTAAAATTACATAGATTCCAGGTGCACAATTCTACATGACATTGTCTATGTGTTGCCTTGTATGCTTACCGCCCAGAGTCAGCTCCCATTCCCTCACCATAAATTTGAGTTCCCTTCCCTCCTCCCTCATCTTTCCTCTCTAACCCCCCTGGTAACCGCTAAACCATGTTTTTTAATTTTCCAGATTTTGCTTCCTCTTGCTGCCACAACTAATTACCACAAACTTAGTGGCTTAAATCAACACAAGTTGATTATTTTATAGCTCTCTATGTCATAAGTTTGACATTAGTTTCATTGGGCTAAAATCAAGTTGTCACTAGAACTGAGTTCCTTTCTGGAGTTCTAGGGGAAAATCCATTTCCTGGCCTTTTGCAGCTTCTAGAGGCCACCCACAGTTTTAGCTCATGAGACTCTCCTCCTCCATCTTCAAAGCCAGCAACAGAAAGTCCAGTCCTTTTGCATTGCATCTCTTTGAACCTCCTTCTTTAGTAACATCTCTAGGTCTTATAGCCTGGAAAGTTTTTCCAGTTTTAAAGAACTGTCTAATTGGATTCGGTTTACACAGATATTTCAGAATAATTTCTCCATCCCAAAGATTTTAATATCTACAATGTCTCTTTTGCCACATGAGTTAATAAAGTCACAAATTCTGGGGATTAAGATATAGTTGGGAGGCCAGTATTGTGCCAACTACAATATGATGACATTTAGACAGTTATTTTGTATACCACATATTCTATAATTTTATTGAATTGTAAAATTATATAATGAAATAAATTTTAAAACTTTATTAGAAATATTTTTTGTCCATTGCAGATGATTTGTGGTTAATGGTAGAACAGATATGTATATTACATAATAGACTCTTAATTGGGACTTTGGTCTAAATCACCCTTGAAATTTCTTAGGAAGATATCATTGTGAATTCTAACATAGGCCTATCAATACAATCTTCTTCATTACTGGCACAGATCACTAGAACTGTGATCTGTCTGAGCACCAGATGCTGTGGTTAGTAGATGAAAAAAATGCATATCTCTAAAGACTTAAATCACAGTGAAATTGGACACAACAATATCACAATAGGAAGCACTATGGAACTGAGTAATTCAGTAGCATATTCACATACCCAGTCCCTCACTCGTTTGGATTATACTGTTTGTGTTGGACTTAATTTAAATTGCTTTTTCTTTTGCATTCTATTTTGTAGATCATTGTTCTCCCTCTCTCTCCCAATCCACATAGTATTATGAATATGTCATGTTGAATCATGTTGCTTTATCAAATCTAATTTTGATCATCCCTTATAAGTAGAGAATGAGTAAAACAAATAGAATATCAATTCCATCCTGTGATTTTTTTCTCCAATCCAGTTATTCAGTGTGGAAAGCAAGACATGTGAGTATACAGCTGCTTAGAACAGTGCTTCTCAAATTATAAAGTGCGGGGAAGCCGGGATGACTCAGTGGGTTAAGAGCTCACTTTGCAGTGCCAGGGACTGGGGATTGAATCCTGGTCCCAGGCCGTGCGGAACCATATGCTGAACTGGGAGCTCCCCTAGTTCAGTTCTCTCTCTGTCTCTGTCTCTGTATCTCTCTCTCTCTCTGTCAAAAATAAAAATAAATAAAATATATTCAAATTATAAAGTGCGTCCAAATTTCCTGGGGATCTTATTAGAATGCAGATTCTGATTTGGCCAATCTAGGGCAGGGCCTAATATTTTACCTTTTAACACGGTTCAGGGAGGTGTGATGGTGACCCCATTGAGCCAGATTAGTTGTACCTTACTGATGATTTACTATTGCAATAGTAATTCTGTGATAGAAAGGAAGTTGCAGGTTTAGACATTTGGTGTATGTGCTTGACTGGGAAGCCAAAGGGGTGAAGCTACCGTCTGTAGGATTATGACTAGATGCATCTAAGTCAGAATCCCACCAAG
This sequence comes from Craseonycteris thonglongyai, assembly GCA_004027555.1. Taxonomy (NCBI): domain Eukaryota; kingdom Metazoa; phylum Chordata; class Mammalia; order Chiroptera; family Craseonycteridae; genus Craseonycteris; species Craseonycteris thonglongyai. Next base: position 53,509 of record PVKE010005649.1, read on the forward strand.
GCAGAACTTTAGGGCAGTACCATTGAGCCTCGGATAGCCCTTGGCTCAATGGTGATGAAAGCTGGTGAGATCACTCACTGAGATGGTATCACAAGGCCTCTCCAGTCAGCCAAGGGCACACTGGGGAGTGGTGACTGAGTGTGTGAGTGAGTGAGTGAGTGAGTGAATGAGTGAGTGTGTGAATGGTAAATTATGCCTGGGTATAGTGAAGCCAGAGGAAACTGGTGGACGTTTGTGATAGTCCTGTTCAAATCCCTCTTCTGACCTAAGTATGGAGGAGAAAGACTGAGCAACCCAGTAGCTTCAAATCTGAAGATTTGAAGAGGAAGGCTAAGATCTACAAGCTAAGCACCACTAAAGATTGCCAACAACCTTCAGAAGCTATGAGAGAAACAAGAAACAAATTCTCCCTCAGCATTGTCAGAAGGAACAAACCCTGTCACCACCTTTTAAACCATACGCCTTCAGTGGATTTCAGCTCTGAAAGATCTCATTTTCAATCTATCCATAATCCTGTGGTAGGTGCCATGAATTATATACTATTCATCATTTATAGGATGTGCTAGCTTATCTGACAGTCTACTAAGCACTTTATATATGTTATCTAATCCTCACAATAGTGTCATGAGATGAGTTTTACAGAAAAGGATGCAAAAGCTGAGAAAAGTAAAATTGTGTGTTCACGATCACACAATTTGTAAGTGGCATAGCTAAATTCAAACACCTGTATATTATTCTCGGACCTGGAATTTTAACCACTGAACTTTGTTAACTATTTCAACTGAGAATAGACAGAGAATACCATGTCCAGAAGTTAGAATATTACCATGACATTAATTTTCCATTTTTATACCATTTTTAGGACATACCAAAGTTGTTTTGACACATTTGTTCAATGAGCAGTGGTTTTGTCTTCCTTTTCCTTCCTTTCTTCATTTTTTTCTCTTTTTGGCAATAGAAATCATTGACCCAGCAAAGCAGAAGCATGTGAAGCCCTCCAGGAGATAAACATTTTCCATTCACATTTTGAAGAGAATAAAACAGCCAAATAAAAGAACCGAAATGGCAAACACTGTAAAGTCATTCCTCCATAAAAATAAATTTTTGGTGAAGAGGTCTTTCATTTGGAAATTAGATCCAGCTTCTGCTTATGGAAAAAGGAAGTGAAAGGCTGGAGAACCAGTAGGTCTGCTAACTATATAGTCACACAGTGATACTTAGAGTTCCATAATACAAAAATATAGACTTAATAGATTTGAGCAATTTATTTGCATATCTACATGCTGTGAAATCAGGCTTTGTGAAGGAACAGTGTCTTGTAGCTAGTTCAGAATGATATAATTCAAGACAGATATGTTTTCCCCTTCAGCACATGATTTTAAAATTGAAGATATTTTTTCTTTGAAGAAAGATAAGTCATTATGTACCAAGTGCAAAAAAAAATGAAGTGCGAAGTCAGATTTTCACAGCAGGTAACATTCGACTTCCTGCTTATCTGTGACTGGATGCGTGTATTTCTTGATGGAAAAGACCACTGAATTTTCTAGGGTTGAGGTCTGGAGTAGTTTAGGGAATGTAATGATGTAATAATTAGACTTTCATATGACAATAATAATAATTTCTTTTTCTGTTGTGAGTTCAAACTGTTTACTTCCCTAATTATTTTAGAAATTGTCTTTAATGAATTGGTATATGCTTTTACTTATGGAAAACAAATAGCCTTTCATTCATTTAGGTTAAAAATACAATGGTTTATTTTTTTGTACACACACCATTTTGTCAATTATGATGAGCAAGATAATGCACCTAATATTGTGAGAAGTGGCAAGCCAAGATCTCTGCCCTGTAGGATCTTAAAACCTGCAAATAATCAGGGAAGAAAAACAGAATGTACTATTCTTTTTCTTTTTAATTGTTTTTGAGAGATGGTGAGAGACATAGAGAGAAGGTGGGGGGGGGGGTGCCCAAAGCATTATCCATAGTTATACATCATTAGTTGTGACATGGTTTCATTCTACCATGGGAGGTGAGAACCTTTACCTCTGAGCTTTCTTGGTGGTTACCAGTTGTCCTGCAGTTCAGCATATGGGATTGCACAGGCCAAGGCTGGGAATTGAACCCTGGACCTTGCCATTGTGAGGCAAGCTCTCAACTGCTGAGCTATTCCAGCTTCCCTAAGAATGTACTATTCTTTACTGAGCAGGAGATACCTACCAGGTTTTGGGCTACAAGTTTTAAATATATTATTTAATCCTTACAACTATCAGTACTAGTTGATTTAAATCCCAGTTCTGCTACCTCAAAAAATTATTTCCTTAATTTAGTCCTAAAAGCACAAATATCATTGCATAAGAGTTAAATTGTTTATTTGTCTACAAAGTTAAATTATCCGTATGTCCGTAGAAAATGCTTAGAAGAGGAAAGGCTTTTAGGATTACTAAGATCTCTATTAATTGCCTAAGGCTGCTATAACAGAGCACCACAAACTGGGTGGCTTAAAACAACAGACATTTATTCTCTCAGTGGTGTGGAGGGCAGAAATCTGAATGAAGCTATTGGCAGAACTATGCTCTCTCTGAAGGCTGTAGAGAAGGTTTCTTTCTTTCCACTTCCTAGCTTCTGACAGTTGTTAGCAATCCCTGGCATTCCTTGGTGTTTGAATGTTGAACAGGTTCATGATGCTAGACAGTTACAGCACCTGGTCTCATTGGGGCTTTATGTTTTTAAGCTGAGAGTATTTTTTTATTTTTTATTTTGTTTGTTTGTTGCTTTTTGTTTTACAAGACAAAAGAGCCCTGTCCATATAGTATGGACAAAAATGAAAAGAGGTCAATCCTCAGACCAGTTGTCCCTGATTTTTCCCTCCTACAAAGCTTCAAACCTGTGATCTTAGAACCAGTTACAGTTAGTACAAGTCAGGTGGTTGTCGAACTGAGAATAACTAAATTTACTTCGACTCGTGGATATTGAAGGTAGTGACAAATAGGCATCCTAGCTGTGTGTCCATGGACAAGAAGCTTAATTCAAATTTCAATTTCCTTGTCTGTAAAATGGAGATAATAAACATTGTGGGAGGATTTTATGAGACAATACATTGAAAGAGTCTGGCCTCATGTCTAGCACACAAAGCACATAGATTGTTTTTTATCTTCTTTTGTCCTTGGGTTTATGTGGGTAAGCACTGACACAAAGTGGTCATGATTCAGGAAATCTGGTACAGGCCCTCTCTATTAGCATATAGAATAGGAAAAATAGTAAAATGGAAAAAGATTAGTGTATACCAAAACACAAATTTGCTGAATAGTTACCAAATAACAAATTGAGGTTTCCAGGTTTAAATTGCCTTTTTGCTCCTTGAGTAGAAGTCTCCATTCTGAGTAATATCTTACGTGCTAAAGTAGTTTAGTATCTAGTGTTACAAAATTGATGGTACAAGTTTTGCTTAGATTGAAAAGCTCATATACATTTTGCCCAAATGTAGTAAATAATATTCTTTATCCTAATAGAAATGGATATTAAACTAGTATTAATGTATGAAACAGAGACACTGTAATTTTTTCTAGCCATTAACATCATTTTAAAACTATTGAATGGTGGATTTTCAGCCTTAAAACACTAGCAAAGAAGAATCCAGAGTAAAAACAAATTTACCATTCACTAATCAAGGACTAGTCTCCTTAAAAATAAGAATATATTAGATATGTAGCAATCTTAATTCCAATAAATACATTTAGTGGGTTTTAATCATTATTTATAAAACTATGCTTTGTTTTAAAGATTATGTTCTGCTAATGTTTATATTTCTATTTTATCACTGCTTTACACATTTTCCTTTCTCTAATTACAAGTATATATGCTTTTATCACCTCTTTAAATATTTTTTTTTCACATTACATACTTTATCACGTTTATTTATTCCCTCGGTGATAAGATTTCAAAATATTCCTCTTCCTTTCATAGGCACATTTCTTTCTACTGGGATTATTTGAAGAGTTGATTCTTACCAGTTTAAAATACTTCAGTTTATACTTAAAATTTACATTATACATGCCTATAGAATAATAAAGTTAAAAAGATGGTAATATACAAAAATTTGACTTAATTTTTTAAATTAGCTGCTTGGTTTTTTTAGCCATATCTTAACTAAAGAAATAAAGACCAAGTTAGAAAAAGAAGTCCCCTTAAAAAAAGATACATGCATACATATGTATATTCACATACACACAAACATACATTCACACACACATATGTATGTATGTATAAATATATGTATAAAAATTTTTTCTTTATAAATTAGAGTCACATCTAATGCATTCTTTTTTGTTGTTGTTAAATTTATTGGGATGACCTTAATTGATATCAATTACATTGTTTCCAGGTGTACAATTCCACATTACATTGTCTATACATCACATTATGTGCTCACCACCCAGAATCAGCTCACTTTCCATCACTGTGTGTTTGATTCCCCCTCCCT
>PVKE010005650.1:0-58043 GCA_004027555.1 Craseonycteris thonglongyai
AGACAGAGAGAAGGGGGAGGGCCCAGAACAGTCTCCATAGTTGCACATCATTAGTAGTGACATAGTTTCATTCCATATAGGTGGATGTGGGGCCGCCCAGGGCGGGGACTGAACAGGAGGCCTCCCATATGGGAGGCAAGAACCTTCACCGCTGAGCCATCCCAACAATTACCAGTTGAGCCACAGTTCAGCAGCATATGGGTTTGCACAGGCCTGGGCTGGGAATTGAACCCCGGACCTTGTAGTTGTGAAGGTAAATGCTCAACTGCTGCGCTATCCTGGCGTTCCCATGGAAGTCATTCATTTTGTGATACATTTGTTCTAAAAACATTGATGATTTGATATGTGCAAGAAATTGTGGTCTCACAGGAATTGTGGTCTTTAGTATACCAGTGATGAGTGTCCCACCCGATAACACTCAGAGCCCTATCGAGCGCAGTGGAGAAGGGTGAGTTCTAGGGCATGTGTCTAGACCAGGGAAGGATCAGGAAATGCCTCATGGCAGTGGAGGTATTGGAACTAGGCTTTTCAGAATATGAAGGTGCGGAAGTAGGAGAGAGGCAAAAACATGAATGGGAAATGGCACAGTTTGGCTGGAGCCTCAGGAGCACTAAGCAATTGGATTATAGGAGCCTTGAATGCCAAGCTAAGAAAATCAGGCTCTAGATTTTGATGCAAGAGCCATGGGGAGTCACTGAACGGTATTGAGCTATGAAAATCAGGATTAGAATGATGGTCCAAGAAGACTTCCTGTACAGTAGTGGGCACAATGAAAGGAATAAATGCATAGGGAGTTTGGAAGCTGCAGTGAGGGTCCTCGGGAGAGGGAGCTAGGACTGGAAACTAGACAGAGTCCATGTGAATGGGGGGAAAAAAGGGATAAGTAAGCATGAAATAGAATATGTATTGAGGGCTGGACTGGGCAACTCTGGATGATGCCAAGTCTTTTTTTTTTAAGTTGGAAACGTTTATTACCCTAACAATTTTTTAATCATGTTTTTTTTATACAGTATTCCATACACATGAAAGAATATAAGTAATATATATGTAATTTATGAAGTATAATAGTCAAGTAAGCATCATTTAATCCATCACTTACCATTTGCTCACAATCAAATCTGTGCCTGATCTCATCTCCTGCCCAACTGTTAATTTTGTGTTGACTACTTTCTTACCATTTTTTTCATAATTTTATTGTATCTGTTTGTGTCTGTAAAATGTGATTTGCTTTGTTGGTTTTGAGCTTTATAAAAATAGAATCACACTGCATGTACTCTTTCTCCTTATTTTTTAATTTCAACACTGTTTCTCAAATGTATCCATGGTGGACAGTTTTGCCTTTCAAGGAAATGGAAAAGACCATGAATGGTATCATGACATTTCCATGTCATGGGCAGAAAGCACTCCTGGCTGGAGACATCTGGGAAGGAAGACGTCTAGTCTCTTGGATGCTACTCTGGAAAGCATTTCAGAGGAGCTAGCTTAACCTTCTCTCTGTTCTAGCCCTGCACTGAGGGGTAGCTTCTGTTTAATGGTAAAGGAGAGGCAGGCACCATAGTAACACATTCTGTACCAGGAGGGTCCATAAATAAAACTTGCTGGCTTGAAAGTAACAGCAACAACAACAATACCATATTGATTTTGCTCACAAATCTTCAGTCTGAGCAGTCTTCATTCCATTCCACTCTGGGTTGAATGGTGCTGCTTGAAGTCTGGACTCACCTGAAGGCTCAATTCATTCACATTCTGGTGCCTGGGCTGGGGAGATTCAAACAGTGTAAGGCTGGCACAGCTGGGGTTCCTTAGGCAGCTCCCTCTCTGTGTGGTCCTCTACATTGTCTCTCCATTATAACAGCTCTGAAGGGCTAAACTTCTTATATTGGGGCGTATGGATACGATGCACAGGTCTCAAGAGAAAGAGAACCCAATGGAAGCAATAGTGCCTTTTATGACCTAACTTCAGAAGTTACACAGCCATACTCCATTGGTGGAAGATGTCCACTCAAGTTCAAAGGGATGGAGCATAGACCCCACCGCTTAATGGAGGAAGTGTTAATATCACATTGTAAGGATGGAACATGGTGGGGTGGCCATGTTTGAAAAATACAGTCTGCCACAGATTCTGACCTAGAAGACTGGAATTCCTTGGTATGTTCTCACTGGAAAATCCTGAAAAGGAATAAGAATGTGCATATGAAGAGCAATGGCCAGGAACATGACCAGTCAGACATCTGGGTCTAAGGTCTAAGATATACTCGTATCTCTCCTGCTTCGGAAAGAACGGAAATGACATCAACCCACAGAAATGAGGCTTAACTCAGATGACTAATAATCACTGGTCAGCACGTTTAATTCAGACGAGAATGATTTTTGAGCTCCTGTTTCTTGCGAGGTGCCACGGTCGGTACTAGCATGCAAAGGCAGTGTGAAGTGTGCCTTCTGACACGCCTACTAGCTGCTTAATGAAAAATCTGGTGACCAGGCCGGAGAGAGAAAGGTGATAGGAGGTAAGAAAAGGGAAAGATGGGGAAAGGAAAAAAGGAGAAGAAATAAGATTACTTAAAGGAGAAATAAGAAGGTTGGAAAAAATAATTAAAAAAATTTCCATTTCTGTCGCAGTCTCTCTTTTTCTGCTCCAATATAACTTTTGAGCTCTTTCCTTATAATCTTACAGAACAAAAATTTTAACTACTAGGTTCTTAGAAGGAATTTGCAATTTTTTTTAAATATAAAAAAATTCAAAACCTCAGTACTCCTTTTTGAGGTGAAGCTTCAAATACCACACCAGAATCCTCCACTCACACACTGTTATCAGCGGGCTCATTCTCTTGGTTTCAACTTTTTGGATGTGTTGGGACAAATTCCTCCAACAAAGACTCTCTCACAGCTCCTCTTCAGCAGGTTTCTAGCAGTAAGACAGGATTCATGTGATTGGACTTGAAGAAGAAAAATGAACTCCTTATTTGCAGTGTGACCCAGTTGTGTTATATTGAGGGGGTGTGGGCTGGTGCTCTGTTTATCTGCATCTCCAAAGAACTTTTGACTGTACATCTGAAGACTGGAAGGGCAGAGAGAGCACACGCGCATGGGTAATGGGTTCTGGAGTCTCTTCCCAGCTTTCTCTATCTCTGGGGTTATCCAGGCAGTTCCCCTGCCAGCCCCAACAGCTTTTGCTGGAAGGTAAGTCTGTTGGTCCTCCCAGATGAGGAAGCTCCTCAAATTCCCATTGTTATTATTGTTATTATTAAATACATTTTTTTCAAAGATTTATTTTATTGTTTTTGAGAGGAGAGAGAGAGAGAGACAGAAGGGGTGAGGCCCAGAGCAGTCTCCACAGGTGGTTGTGGGGCTGCATGGGTGGGAACCGAACTGGGGGCCTCCCTCATGGGAGGCGAGCACATTCACCACTGAGCTATTGGGGCAGTTACCAGTTGTGCTGCAGTTCAGCACATGGGTTTGCATGGGTGGGGGCTGGGAATCAAAGCCTGGACCTCACAATTGCAAGATAAGCACTCAACAGTTGAGCTTTCCTGGCATCCCCTCCATTGTTACTTTTTATAACAGGTTTATTGAGTTACAATTCACATACTGTATAATTTACCTGCTTAAACTATACAATCAATGATTTTTAGTATATTCAGTTGTAGTCAACACCACAATCAATTTTAGAAAATTTACTCATCCAAAAAGAAAACTTTATCCATTAGCAGTCTCTCTCCATTTCTCCCTAACCCTCCCCCAGCCCCCCCAAACCCCAACACACACACCTTCAACTCTAGGAAACCACTCATCTACTTTCTGTCACTAATGGATCTGTCACCATCCTGGACTTTTTTATATATGAAACCCAGATATAAAACATGTCTTCTGTTGTGACTGGTCTTTTGTGGCATTTATCAGTACTTTGTTCTTTTTTATTATAAAATACTATTTCATTTTATGGCTATAACACATTCCATTTACCTGATCATCTGTTGGTATGTTTTAATTTAGACTTTTTGGCTATTATGAATAATGCTGTTATAACCATTAGTGTACTTGTTTTTGTGTAGATGTGTTCTTAATTTCTCTTGGGTAGACACCTAGGAGTAGAATTGTTGGATCATATCTCAACTTTATGTTTAACCCTTTGAGGAACTCCAAACTCTTTTCCAAAGTTGCTGCAGCATTTTGCATTTCCACTAGCAATGTAAATGAATGCTCCAATTTATCTACATCCTTACAGCACTTGATATTTATGTCTTTATAAAAAATCATATTCACCCTAGTGGATATGAAATGATACCTCATTGTGGCTTTTATTTACATTTTTCTAGTGGCTAGTGATGTTGAGAATCTTTTCATGTGCTCATTGATCATTTGTATATCTTCTCTGCATAAATGTCTATTCAGATCATCTCTTTATTTATTAATTGGGTTGTCTTTTTATTACAGAATTATAAAAGTTCATATGTATTCTGGATACAAGTTTCTTATCAAATATGCAATTATTTTCTGCCATTCTGTGGGTTTTTCTTTTTACCTTGATGGTATAAGTTTAAGTGTAAAAATTGTTGATTTTGCTGATGTACAATTATTATTATTTTATAGTTAAATGTTTGGGGTGACATTGGTTAGTAGAAATTACATAGGCTCCAGGTGTAAAATTCTATACTACATTGTCTGTGTTTTGCATTACAAGTATGTATTCACCACTCACAGACAGTTCTCTTTCTGTCACCATATATATGAGTACCCTCCCACCTCCCCCAATTTCTCTATTTTTTTTAATGATTTACTTTTATTGTTTGTGACAGAGAGAGAGAGAGAGAGAGAGAGAGAGAGAGAGAGAGAGAGAGAGAGACAGAGAAAAGGGGGAGGGCCCAGAACAGTCTCCATAGTTGTACATCATTGGTTTTTCCACATAGTTTCATTCCACAGGTTGGCACGGGGCTGCACAGGGCAGGAACTGGGCCGAGGTCTCACCCCAGTGAGAATCGAACTGGGGGCACTCCCCAGTTCAGCATATGGGCCCACTTGGGCCGGGGCTGGGATTCGATCCTCAGTCTCCGGGGCTGCAAAATGAATACTTAACCCACTGAGTCATCCTGGCTTCCCCTATTTTTTATTGTTGTTGCTTGTGCTTTTGATTTTATAGCTAAGAAAGCATTGTGTAATCCAAGGCTTAGCTCTTATATTTATATTTTTTTATCCATTTAAGTTAATTTCTGTATAAGGTGTGAGGGAGGGGTCCAACTTTATTCTTTTGCATGTGGATATATAATTTTCCTAGCACGATTTGTTGAAAGACGATTCTTTCCTCATTGAAATGTCTTGGAACATGTTATTTTTTATGGCATGGAAAGCAACAGCAATGAGCAGCTAAAGAAATTGCAGAGAAATATCTTGATGAATCCTGGACAGTAATGATTCACGGTTGCTATATTGTGCTGTTCCCGTCACAAGTATTATCTCATTTAATCCTCAGGAAAACTCTTTGAGGTCGATTACGACTATTCCCCTTTTGTAGATGAAGAAGCCAAGGTTTAGAGAGGTGAAAAAGCTTGCCCAACAGGCCATTGCTAATGCTCAGTGGCATTGGCTCTGAGACAAGGCCCACACGACTCCAGCACTGTCATGTACCGTACAATTATTGGATCATGCCCGAAATAAGAGCAGTGGCTAATTATGTGCCAGCTACTATTCTAAGCACATTACTAACTCATTTTATTCCTACAATAACCATAAGAGGAATGTGTATTACTTTTATATCCACATATGGATAGATAAACTGAGATACAGAGAGTTTAAATAACAGCCCAACAAGTAAGTGGGAGAGCTAGGAATTGGACCCAGAGTCTTTGCTTTTCAAATGCCATGCTCTATTCTTCAAAGCTTTGTTGCTGCAGTTTTCCATTTTCAACTGCAGTTGCTGCGGCTCCTTCTCCTCCTCCTCCTTCTTTTGGATAGCTTTATAATTTATTCATTTATGATTTCCACAAACAAGCTGCATTAATTTTGCTAGGGCTCCTTGACTCTAGGGTTGCTCACTACAATAGTCTTGAAGGAATTTCCAGGAAGTATTTTTGTTTTAATGAGATGAACAGTTTCTATAATGCTGAGGACCTGCTGTTCTATATTAAAAGAGTTCCTTATAGTAACAGGGGCATCAATAGCCCACAGGAAATCGACCAATACCCAGTGTGGATTTTATTTAAGGTAAGATGAATGACTTTCTCTCTTTAGGCCTGTGTGTCATTGTTCATGGCCTATATAAGTATAATAAATGCTGCAGTTCTAAAGGAAGACTATTACTATGCTCTCCATTTTTACTGTTTCTATTTTTTTAAATCATGAAATGTCAAGTTCATTAATTCTACTTGTTCTGTTTGCAGATAAAAAAATCTGAGTCTCCCAAAGGTTATGAGATTTGTCTAGGATTTCTGATTCTAGTTTAGTGCATTTCCTGGTCCCCAGTCTACTTCTTGGTAATATCCCTACATTTGTTTTTGCTTTTGGGGGGTGAACTGTCCCAAGATGTCTGCTGTCAATGTCTTAATGGTGAAATGCAGAAGGATATAACGCTTTTCAGCCATTTATCATGAGTTTTCTCGAGATAGGTTTTGTTTAATTAGAACAATATTTTCTAGGTTGCCAGGCAACATGATGATGGAGTTTCAGGCTTTATTGTCAGCCAATGAAATAGAAAGGGCACTAACTTTTGCTCGCAGAATAAACTTCTCTTTCTCTTTCATTCTTTCTACACTTGTATTTACTTTGTGTTGAGCTCAAAGAATCAAATAGACATAAAGGAAAAAGTGGAAAAAGTGAATTTAAGAGGAAATAAGCATCTTCTTTGTGGTTCCTGCACCTGAATAAATGTTTAGTGTGGACATTCGATTCGTGTGTGACACCGTTTTAGGTGGGAAAGTTGGCACCTTGGAGAGTTATATTAAAATTTATAGACCTGGCCAGTTGGGGAAGAAAACACAGTTAAGATGAAATTAAAAGGTTATGACCACAGAGTAATTCATTTAGGTAAAATATGGATCCATCTAGGGCATCGGTTCCCAAGCAGTGGTACATGAACCCCTAGGGGTATGCACTGGGCCACTCAGGGGTATGCAAAACATAACCAGTAACAATATTTCACTGTGTTATGAATATTGTAAAATTAAATCTGTGGTTTGTCCTTTTAGTGTAGCAATTTTTCTTTTCTAACTTATTACCTCATTTCCACTATTTTACATTAAGATAGGCACTGAACAAAAGTGTCAGTATATAGAAAGAGCTGATTTAAAACAAGGGGTCCAAGGGAAGCAGGGATGGGTCAGCGGGTTAAGTGCTCTCTTTGCAGCCCCAGGGTCTGAGGATTGAATTCCGGGCCCTGCCTGTGCGAACGCATGTGCTGAACTGGGGTGTGGCCACCAGTTTGGTTCTACCCGGGGCGAGCTTCTCATGTGGGAGGCCCCCACCCAGCCCCTGCCCTGCATGGCCCCCGCCCACCTGTGTGGAACGAAAACTATGTCGGAAACTGATGACGTACAACTATGGAGACTGCTCTGGGCCCTCCCCCTTCTCTCTGTCTCTTTGTCTCTCTCTCTTTCAAAAAATAAAAAACAAGTGGTACAATGTATAGAATGGGCTTAAGAGGGATACACACGTGGGAAAATTCTGGGAAGCACGACTCTAGGAAGGACTATTGTGACTATGGAGTGGATGGGCAGGAAAAGAACCAGGGCCACTAAACTACAAACTCAAATGGAGTAAGTTAGCTGGTACTCTCCCCTCACTGCTTTTCAGCATGCTTGTAACCATTCAACAATTTTGTTGAATTTAAGAAACCTCAGTGGAAATGGGAGGATGGAAATCTTGGGGAACATTGAAGAAAATAAATGAATGACCTGTGATTAAAGGAAAGACTACAAGGAACTGTGTGTTGTGCTAAATAATTTGTCTGACCTGGAATGTTTGTTGTTATCCATCGGTACCTTTTCAAGCATTCCAATTCCACTGTTGCCATTTGTCAGCACTATATGTTGCTTTCTGTCCCATCACTTATGCCTCCGATGACCTCAGTTTCCTCTCCTAGGGGAAGTGTGAAGAGTCTGCCTTGTGATGTCACTCCTTTCATCTGGAATTTCATTCACTTGTGCTGGTGTTGTGGCTCATGAGGGCCACGAGGCTTATGATATGATGCAGGACACCACATCATACAAACTGAAGGCCTTTTGTCACCCCAGTCTTGCCACTTCCCTAACCTGCCTGGTCCCTAGGGCCCTTCTCTACTTTGGGTCCTAGCCCTTCTTTATGGATATCTCCTTTTACTAAGTAAAGCCTAGATGCTTGGCCCTTTTTACAGCTGTACTTCCCTTAGCCCTCATTCCCTACATCCTGCGGTATGTATCCACAATGAGTTTCCTTAATAAACAACACTCTTCCCGAATTGCTCTGATCTGATTTCTCTGCCTCACCTTGCCAGAATCACACTTGCCCAGGTTTCCAATGACTCCTAACCACCAATGCTAAAGGACTATTTCTCAGGCTTGATCAGTCATCTATTCTTCCAGTAATAAATAAAGCTTTTTTCTTCTACTTGTACCATGTGGGACACGTGAAACGAAGGGTGCAGTTTCTGTGCTTTTGTATTCTAGTACGGGAGAAACTAGTAAGCAGACACTTATGTCTGGCTCCTGACCCAATCTCAGGGTGGGCAATATGTTGGTAAATGCTTCTGAGGACTCTCCATAGCTTGGTCTTTTAGGCCATCAATACCCTGCTTAATACCTTTCTTCGCCTCATCTACATGTTTTGCCCTTTAACTCAAAGTAGTCTTATATTCTCTCTTTTTTTTTTAGGGAAAAAATGACTTTTTAATGTTTTATATAAAAAAAGACTATAGGGGAAGCCGGGATGGCTCAGTGGGTTAAGCGCTCACTTTGCAGCACTGGGGACCGAGGATTGAATCCTGGTCCCGGCCAGTGCAGACCCATATGCTGAACTGGGAGCTCCCCCAGTTCAGTTCTCTCTCTGTCTCTGTATCTCTCTCTCTCTCTCTCCCTGTCAAAAATAAATAAATAAATAAATAAATAAATAAATAAATAAATAAATAAATAAATAAAACTATATTAAAAAAAAAAGAAAGAAAAAAAGACTATGAAGGACCAACTCCTCCTATCCCTCTATCTTCCCTCTATCTCCATCTACCTCATCAAGGGCACCAATTCTAATTAGGAAATACTGCTCAAAATTTGTTGATTTATTATCTGTGTTGCATAGCATGGGATTTAGGTTATAGCATTTTCAATTTTTGTAGTGAACAGAATAATATAAAAGTGAGGATTATACGTTCTTTTAAACATATACAGATGGCTCTGACAAGTTAAACTAGTATATCAGAGAATATCAGACAGTAAATGTATATATCCTATGTGCTGAGAACACAGATTTTTAAAAGTCTACTATTTACAAATGTCAGTATCAGCCTCCTGGGATGCTGGTTCAACCAATATGTGACAAATAATGGAGCTGACCATGCCCAGCATCTGTTCTGATTGGCTGGTGCCAGCGTGGATTTACATAAAGATATTCAAGCCTGGGCTTCAGAACCCTTTACTTCATAGCTGTGTGACAGCACTAGGAATGTTTTCATTCACTTGGTCATATGTTTTTTGTAAAGTTTGTACACCTCAGATAAATGAACTCTAGTTGGTTAAGACCACAGCCTCCTTCCAGCATGAGTTCCTCTTCATCACATTTCTTGAATTGGTGGCTGCAGGCATTTTTGGGACCAGGCTAAAGGAAGCGAAGTTAGGCAAACATTTATTAATAGTTTGGGTTAGTGTGATATATTTATGAGGTTCCTAGTCACTTCGGTGCATAGCTAAATATTTTTAGCCACTCTTATTTAGGAGTGGTTTCCAGAAATACTCTCAATGCCCACTGTACTGACTCAACCAGTGCTGTGACTGAGGTGATAATTATGTCAATAGCCTCTAAGGCACTTGGCACAAGAAACATGTGGGTAACAGAAGATAATCAAGGGTTGAAATTGAAGGAGCTAGAAGCTATCCTTTGATAAATTATTCTAATTATCAGATATGTAAAAATTTAAGCTGAGGATTCAATTCTTATCAATGTCTCATCAAAATAGTTCTAGCCAGCCAATACTTGATAATGCAGCAGATGCAATTATATATGCACCACATAAAATTATTCTTCATACATTTTCATAGAAAATCCATAGAAATATTCTGATGTTAGCAAGTGAATTATAACAAAAAATTTTCAAATCACAATGAAAGTGGTAACACATTTAGGAGATAAAATCTTTGAAAAGAAGTAATGAATACACTCTTGGATTCTTGACAATCTAATTCATGAAGATGCATTATCTGATGTTACCCATAGATCCCAGCAAGATGGACCTCTGTTCTGGGTGCCTGTCCCTGAGGACCCAGCTCTAACCTTGTCCATTCTAAGGGGGAGATGTCCATGGGGAGCACGGGGACACTTGCCTTTAAGTAGTGTTAACCAGTGGCATGTTTTGGATAAGAAATCTACACCTGCTGTTCTCAAATGGAGACCAGTATTTGGAAAGCAGATTTGGGAAAAAAATGTTTTTAAGCACCCTGGAGAAAGAATGGCAAACCATGTTTTATAGCTAGTCCAATCGAGATGCCAGACAATAGAAAATGAAGCGCGATTTTGTGACGTACAAAACAGCCACCCACTTAGGCCACCCCACAGGAATGAGAGAGAGCCAAGTATCTCAAAATAATAGAGGTAAGAGGATGTCGCCTGTGAGTGAGGCCTTTAGAGAGATGAATGTCGTCGTGACGGGTGGATGTTGGCGGGCCAGGCTCTGATGTTGAGAGGCCTGTGTGTTGCCTCCCAGAGCCAGCAGGAATGCGTGATGACCTTTGCATCCTGCCTGCCGGCCTGCCTCAGGCAGTAGCCAGACTACCAACTGAAAAGGAAAATATCCTTCTAAGGGTGTTTCAGGTGCAAAATCCAGTTGGCTAGTGGGAGGAAAAGGATATTATCTGATGACAGATAGCGGCAGCCAATGTCTGACTGTTACTCATAGAGGCAACATATGCTGGGAATTCCAGGGAGGTGCATGCCAGAAAACTTGCGTCCTTGTACTTGACTTCTGGTTTAGGGAAACAATGGGGCCTCGGGATGGGGTGGGTGAGGGGGTGCTTGTGTTTGTGGAGTTGAATATTCATCCCTAGTCATTGTGTGACTGAAGCTGTAGGGTCACGCCACCATTCCTCAAAAGCTTGGCGATTTCTCAGAACACTAGATTCTGGAGTACGATACTTACCTTTATTCAATTCACTCCACAGATATCTATGGTGAACTTGCTCTATGCCAGCCAGTTGTGCTAAGAACTAGAACATAAAGACACAAAAGCTAGGATACTTCTCCCTTAGGCTTTGCAAATTTAACAGGGGGCTTACAGAATTATGTTGTGACAAAATGACCTACCAGAGATGGGCAGCTACTTGTTAATGTTTTGGAAGCTGGCATTTGCTGAATTACGTGAAGAAATTTCAGACTGGGAATAAAAGTGGATATTGAGAATAAGTCAATTTGGGGCTCCCAAGACTTTCTGTGTCTTGACAAATCTATTTTCTTTTTACTTTGCTTTTCAGCATATCAGGATCAGCTGTCTCGTGGGTCTCTGGATGAGTAGAAATACTTTGAGCATTCAGTAACGGTCACAACTCTCTGTTACTAATCTTGTAACATTTTTACTACAAAGCCCTCCAGTGGCTCCTTCTGAATCAGCCCGCTGCTACATGGATGGTGAGGCTGGCTTGTATAGTATGGCCCTTAATCTGGGGACCGTAACACCAGCTGTTGGGAATTTTGCCAAAGCCAGAGTGTACTATGGTTTACCCTGAGAACTTACACAGTGGTGTGCTGCTAACGCATAAACTCTTCCCTCAACAAAGCCAGTGGGGCCAAAACAACGGAATGTTTTTAGGGCTGTAATGTGAGTAAATTCTGAAGAAAAAAAAAAAAAAAAAAGACCATGAAGTCAGTGCTTTATCTTCTTCTAAAGCTAGAAACATGAATACTATTCTGTGCTTTAAAATTTAATGGCTTGTAGCAATAGGGCAGAACATTCTTACATTATGAGGTACAGGCTGTTCCGTACAGTGCTCAGCAAGGCTGGCTGACATGACTTCATGTTTGGGGAAAAGGGGAGAATGTCCTAAAGGACCATGGAAGTGAATAAAAGTTCCATAAAAAGCTATAGCTGATGGTGACAAGGACTACCACTTAGTGATAGGAGAGCCCCATGAACTTTGAAATTAAAGTAGCGGAAATAAGACTACTATAGTTCTGAGCCTCTCTGTCAAGGGGATAGTGGGCCAACTCCCAAGAGACAACTGATTTCTGCGTAAGAGCACCCAGGCCAGTGGATCCTACTTTGCTTTTACCAGCTTTTTAAACTTACCTGCTTTTTAGGGAGTTTGAATTATTTGTACGGTTAAAATTTAATACTTGTGTGATACAATTTATTTTATAGTTCAGAAAATGATGGCAGTGACAGTTGTTTCTTGAACATTAAGTTTAAATTGTTCGTTATATTTGATAAATAATCTTTTAAGTCTCTCAGACATGTTTCCTACAAAGAACCTTAAAACGTGTCCTTCAGCGCCTCGGAAGGTTCTTTGAACATAGCGGCTGCTGCTGCTGGTGGTGGGGATGAAAGACGTGACAAGAATAGCTAACATAGCACTCACAGCGCACCAGGCTCCTGTGCATTCCTTAGCTCAGTCATCACCACTGCACGAGTCAGGTGTGCTCAGCTCCGTTTCATAGGCAAGCGGACAGACACCGAGAGGGTAAGGAACTAGACCTGCTCAGACCGTGTGTGTGTAGCCACGCTGGGAAAAAAACACTTAAGTCTAAGCTCCTAATCACTCTCCTCTACTGATTTTATGCTATTAATGAACCTTGACTACTTTCTACGTCTGTCCTCACCAGATATATATCAAACCACATAAATAAACCAGGTTTTATTCCCCCAGACAAAGATGCTATTGTTGTTATTAGAGGATGTATTTCAGAGATTAAAAAAAAAGGAGCATAATTGGGAATCCAGCCTTCTTTTAATGGAATATGTGTTGCCAGGTTCTGGGGAGTATCTTAAGATGGTGTTCACTCTGTCATTAACAGACACTTTTTCTTTTTCCCTGTCTTTTTAGTTACTGAAAATAAAATTAAAAAACAAGACAAAACAAAAGACTGTCCCATGGGCCGAGCTGATCTGGTGTGGAGACTCCAGTTTTGTCCTGATGACCTTCACTCACAGGCTCTGCAATTGAATTCAAGATCCTTGACAATCCATCATGCAGAAAACTCATGGAGGTCAGACCATTTACTTCCCACCTAGTAAAGATGTAATGAGGTCAATATAGTGAAGATGTAAAGGGGTTTAATGCAGGCAGAAGTGAGTTTAGTCTCTCTATTGGACAATGCAAGCCAATGGATTGCGTGGCTCTTTCTGTCCTAAACTTGTTAAGAAAAGGCTTCTCCAGATTGGGCAACCAAATGCTTCGTTAAATCAATTTTTAAAGACACTATTCTCAAAAAAGAATATGAAAAAGGACAAAAGGGAGTGTGTTTATGTTTAAGGAACAGTGTGTAGTTTCAGGCTGCCCTGTGAGCTAATGGTAACTGCCCATCACCGTGAACATTCAGCGCCGTCCTGGGGGTTAATATCTGAGGGAGGACTGTGCAGGAGGCACGAGTGCCTGGGAGTTGGTCCAGTGTGATGAGGACAGAAAACAGCCCTTAGAGGGGCTCCTCGAAGGGGGGAGGGGAACCCTCACAGTTCTAGGACACAAGTAGAGCAGATGGGGACCCCCAAGGCACAGCGGGGGGCAGTGGATGCTGCAGGGATATTCTTGCTAGTTATAACCCTTCTACCACTTCTCATCAGGGTATCTTCAGTCTTTTACTTTCTAAGGCAATTGTACATCTATTGTCTCATTTTTTTCCCCCTACTGGAACCCTGTGCAGAGATGTTCCCATTTCGACTTGAAGCAAATGGGGGCTCAGAGAACTTGACTGACTTGCCGAGAGTTAGTTTATTCTATGGATTGGCATTTGAGGCTCCTAGACTGTGGACTTGCTCCATGGTACATGGCCTGCATCTTTAATGTCACATAATATAGTGCCCTGGTAGCAAACACTGTTTCTAAAACACTGACTCCTGGAAGTGACAGATAGAGAAAGAAACAATTTTCAGAATGAATGATTTAAAAGGCATTTGAGCATAGAGTCTTACAAATATGCCATTTATTCTTGCTGGTGAGCCTAACAGTTAAGGGACTTGGGTATTATTTTTTTATAACTCTATTTTTTATCTATTTAAAGAAGAAAAAAATTATCTACAAGCCTATTATTTTTTCCCTTGATTTTGCACAATAAACATGAATTTGGGTTTTCTTTCTGATTTGAAGTAATGGGCATGATCATTATATAAAATTCAAATAATATATAAAAACATAAGAAGAAAGTAAAAGAATCCCCAGGTAATCACTATTCATAGTTCAAAGATTATGAATATACTCATTGTGCAGATACTTGGATCTTCTTAGTTAAAGAAAGCTAGTCTAGTAGCAACCCCCATACCTCCTTTTTTAAAAAAAGATTTATTTTATTGTTTTTGAGAGAGAGACACAGAGAGAGACAGAGAGAAGGAGGAGGGCCTATAGCAGTCTCCAAAGTTGTTATGACATCAGTTTTTGATATAGTTTTATTCCATGGGTAGGCATGGGTCGTGAGAGGCGGGAACTGGGAAGGTGACAAGCACAGCCCAGTTTAGCACATGGGTCCACATGGGCTGACTCGATCTTTGGACCCCAGGGCTGCAGTGCAAGCACTCAACCCGCTGAACCATCCCGGCTCTGGCTAGTAGCCTTGTATAAAGAGAAATAAACACCCTAATTTTTCCTTTATGGTACAGATTTTTCCTAACACCCATTTGCTTAATGTGGAGCATACCTATGCTTGATAACCACCCTGCAAAAATAGAGAAAATGAGTACATTTGGGGCAAGCCAGGATTCTGAAGAGCAAGGGGGTGGGGGGTTATAGGACATGAAGGTAATATCTGGTGTAGACCCTGAGGAGGGGGTTTAGTCTTTTTAATTTAATAAGTTTATAGTGAGCTCCTACTTTGTGCCAGGCAAGAGGGCCAAGAAAAAGGATGCACCCTGCTCTGCCCGGGGGCCTCGCAGGCCAGTAATGGCAGATACGGTAGAGGGAGGTCTGAGCACTGCGGGAGCCGGGGCTGAGGGCGAGCACAGGCGCTGGAACTGCCGCTCTCTGTGGGGGGAAGGCTTCCTGAAGGAAAAGCACCTTAGCTGGGTCGTGAAGGAGTTCAGCTGGCGCAGGAAGGATTCCTGAAAGATGGCACAGCATGTGAAAAGGTGTGGAGGTAGAAATACTGTGGTGAGTGAGGAGAATCCACCAACAGCTGTGTATTGCTGGTGATTGTGTGTGTTCAGTGGTTAGTGGGGAGAGATTGGCCAGATCGAGTGGGTCTTGAATGTGAAGGTAAAGCGCTTAACACTTAACCCTGGAAACAGTGGACAAAGCAGTCACATGGCAAGTTTGCATCTAGAGAAATCGCTAGGGTAACAGGAAGAAAGCAGGCTGATCTGAGAGGGAAAGACGAGGGCAGAGAGAGGGCGTGGCCAGAGTCCAGGTGAGTAGCAAGGAGGGCAGGGGTGATGAGGTGCTCAGGGTGAAAGGAGGGCAGGAAGAGAAGCAAAGGTTTCAGGGAAAGGACAGCTGAGGCACACTAGGAGAGGCTCACCCCAGAGCTCCTGCAGCAGAACCCACCCTCCAGGACTACCTGTCTGGAGCCTCAGGCACTGGGGAAACGTGGAGCTGTCTCCTGAGTTTTTCTCTTGTGGGCTTGGCACTGGGGGAAAGTTTGTTACCTTCATTGGGAAAGAGAAATGACTAAGTTAAAAAGACTAGGATCTTTGAAAGAAGAGAATAGGAAAAATTTACAGAACGGGCTTGGCTTTTTCCTCAGACCCAACCTAGAGATCTTCTAAGATGGCTTGGGCAGACTTTTTCAGGGCAAGGGCGACTTCTCCAAGTGTTGCGGTCCACTAGCTATTTCTTCTATCATTTAGACGGTCACGCCAAATTGCCTGGCGGCCCACTCACTGGTGGACCATGATTGATGTCTTGCCCAGCACTGTCCTAAGAGCTATGAGAGATTTGGAAAGGAGATGAGAGAACTATTTGAGAGTCAGGGACGCTAGGTGCCTGCTCACATAGCAGTCATGTCTCCAGCAGCCAGGAGCGGTGGCAGCTGATGGCTCTCGACAGAGTCTCTGAGATTTGATGGGGACATGATCCTGCACACTTCCTGGGACATTGTGCAGCCAGTGACTGGTCATCATGGGGCTACAAAGAAACAGCCTCTTTGACTTAATTTGGGGGACTTCTACCTTTTATGGATAAGCTGAGGCTTGGATCTTATGGCATTGAAGGTCAATGTCTCCCTCTACCAATCCTACTTCATTTACTCCCCCACAGGTCTTGATTCACGGAACATTTCTTAAGAAACTTCCTAGACCCAACTCTCCCTCTGAGTGTGTCATGGGAACCTGATCTGCAGCATTAAGAAGTGAAAACAGGGGAAGCCGGGATGGCTCAGTGGTTAAGCACTCACTTTGCAGCCCCAGGGAATGAGGATTGAATCCCGGCCCCGGCCCATGCGGGCCCATGTGCTGAATTGGGGAGCTCCCCCAGTTCAGTTCTCTCTCTGTCTCTGTATCTCTCTCTCTCTGTTAAAAACGTTAATAAAAAAAATTCTTTAAAAAAAAAGAAGTAAAAATAAGTGTATACTCTGAGAAGATGGAGCCAAAGCAGATTCTTCTTTTTTTCAGAAAGATAAGAATTTATCTTATTAGTGAGGTGGGTGAAGGTGTTCTCTGGATCTCTGATGCCTGGAAAGCGGTCTGGCTAAGTCCCTAGAGAATGGGCTTAGATATCAGAAAGACCTGGGTTTGAATCCCTGCTCTGTTACTTATCAGATCTGAGATTTTGAGAAAGTCACACCATTTCAGGTGCCTCAGCTACAAAACAGAAAGTCATACTTACCTGGCAGTCATATTCACTTTATCATCACATAGATATACCTTACCACACTTATGCTGTGGGGTTAAGCAAAATGGCTGTTCTTGCTGCAATTCCTAGAGCTTGTTGCGTAGAAAGATCCTCAGTGAGCTTTGGGGAATGACCAATGAGCAACACTGGTGTTGGGTGTCATTCACGTAATATTGGCAGTAATCCAGGCATCAGAATTTAAGAAAAGAAGTGTTGAGAATAAAAGGCAAATATATTATAGTCAAAAGAGATGGTTATTACTGCTAAGACCTAACTGAGTAGATTGGTCAACTACACATATCTGATTCCTGAAAGATATGCTACCATGTTTCCCCGAAACTAAGACATTCCCCGAAAATAAGACCTACTTACAGTTTTGCCTCTCGCTGAAATACATATAAGGCATCCCCCCGAAAATAAGACCTAGTGCATCTTTGGGAGCAAAAATTAATATAAGATACTGTCTTATTTTTGGGGAAGCAGGGTAGTAAGTCAATTCAGTTAAGAGCATTATAAAGTATCTGCTATGAGTGAGATGCTGGGGGAAAGACCCAACACAATGACCATATTCTGAAGGACCCTAATTACTACACTGCTAGTGGCTTAAAGAATTTATTTTATGAGAAAAAAACTTATGTAATCATTAAATATAATCAAAGCATTGACTGGGCACTCAAAAATATTTACTGAATGATATATACGAGACACTTCAAGTTAAGTGCCTTAGGATAAGTAAAATTTCTTTTTTTTTAAAGACGTATTTTTATTGTTTTTGACAGTGGTGGGGGGTGGGGCAGAGGGCCTATAGCAGTCTTCATAATTGTACGTCATTAGTTTTCGATATAGTTTCACTCCACAGGTGGGTGTGGGTCTGCGCAGGGCAGAAACTGGGCTGGGAGCCTCCTGTGTGGGAAGCTCGCTCCGGTGAGAACCAAACTGGGGTCACACCCCAATTCAGCACATGGGTCTGCATGGATTGGGACATGATCCTGGGACTCCAGGGCTGCTAGACAAGCACTCAACCTGCTGAGCCATCCCAGCATCCTCAGGGCAAGTAGAATTTGTACCATATAAAAATGAGATATTTAAAAACAAAGATGATATATCACAGAAGTTAGCTAGATGAAAAAGTGGAAATTGACTGAGAAAAGAGTGAAGCACTTAATACAAGAAAGTTGTAAAGTCTAAAGGGGCTCAGTGAGAAGTAGGAGGGAAGAAGATAAGGAACTCGAGAGTTCTGAATGGATTTAACCTTTCGTATCTATGCTCACACGAGGAGCTACCAGAGGGCAAAAACAAAGTGGGGATGATCTCTGAAGAATTCTGTGTTTGTCTTTGAGTGTTTTATAGGATGATTCTTTTGGTTCATATCTACTGTCCTGATTATACTGGTTCCAATGTTGCATTTCCTGAGCATACACCAGTTAGTAATAAAGGATGAGAGCCAGCTATGTATTGGGGGAACTTTTCCTCCCTGGGAATAGAATTGTGAACATGTATAATCCACAGATTGGATAGACAGAGCTGAGAGGAAGTTAATCACTCTGGATGTCTGTTTTTTCCAGATTTCAGGTGAGACTACTCCAGAGGTCACAAATTCAAATGCCCATAGGCAGAGGTAGGTCATGTAAATGAGGAAACCAGTCTATGTGTAAAAGAAAAGAAATGGTGGATATAGCCTTGAGTAACTGGTTCATCCATACCATGGACCACTACTCAGCAGTAAATAGAAACCAAGTATTGATATACTCAACAACTTGAATAACTCTCCAGGGAATTATGATGAGTAAAAAAAAATGTAATCTACAAGGCCATACACTGTATGATTCCATTTATATCACAATCTTGAAATAAAAAATTATAGAAATGGAAAATAGATGAGAGTTTACCAAGGGGTCAGGGATGGTGTGGTGATGGAATGGACATGGCTTTCATGAGTTATCCTTGTGGTGATTGGACTGTCAGCATTTTGATCTATCATCAGTATCCTGTAACATGGATTAGAGTCTTGCAAAATGTTACCATTGGGGGAGACTTGGGAAAAGGAACATGAGAACTCTGTATTATTTCTTACAAGTGCATGTGAACCTACAATTATCTTCAAATAAAAATTCAGTTGATGGGGAAACTGGGATGGCTCAGCGGGTTAAGTGCTCGCTTTGCAGCCCCAGAGAACAGGGATCGAATCCCGGCTGCGGCCCATGCAGACCCATATGCTGAACTGGGGTGTGCCCCCAGCTCAATTCTTGCCGGGGCCTATGCGGGAGCCCCCCGCCCAGTTCCTGCCCAGCGCAGCCCCGCGTCCACCCGTGGGGTGAAACTATATGGAAAACTAATGCTGTCAACTATGGAGACTGCTCTGGGCCCTCCCCCTTCTCTTTGTCTCTATCTGTCTCTCTGTCTGTCAAAAACCAATAAAAATAAATCTTAAAAAAAAAAAAAATTCAGTTGAACAAAGGGAAAGGAGTGGTGGGGACTATTATGAACTAGAGAGCATATTTTCCTTTTAAAGATAAGAAAATTCGAAAAAAATGTTACCATATAGTGCAGACCCAAAATAACAAGCACCTCCCTCCAAACTAATCATCCAACCCACCGACCAACCAACCAACCAACCAACCAACCAACCAACCAACCAACCACCAGCTAACAAAGAAATAAAAATGTCTGATCCCTGATCTACACACTTAAGCCCTCCACCGAAAATTGTAACCATTTTAGATGAAAGTCTTTTAAAAATGTATTACACACTCCTCTGTCTTCTTAAACACAGTGTACTGAACATAATCTCAATTGTTCCTGGAAGCAGTAAGCCTTTATCTACAAATCATACATTAACCTCACTGGAAATGGGTTCAACATCGAGAAAAGGCTGTTTGTTTATAGAAGAAATTGAGATGGAGGGTCAAAAAGTTTAGTCTGTTTAAGTGTGATTACATATTGCTAAGCTACCATGCTTTATAAGGTTTATGGCTGTGTTTCCGGTTTTTCTGTCTCTTTCACTGCCAGGCTCATAATACTGTTTTCTTGATACTGCCAGCATGCTGGTTCGCAGCAGACTTTATTCCTTCTCATTATTGAGTGCTTGGAAAGCGGGTAACAAAACCTATTGGGAAGTGTGTATATGTGTGTGTGTGTGTGTAAACAGGTGTTGTGTGGGAATCTGAGAGACTGAGTATTCACACTTTTGAGTGTAGTCTTTGCGACATCTATTTTGATTGCTCGAAGGCCATATTGGTTCCAAATAGTCAAGACTTCTGAGAGACGGCATTTTGAAAAAGATAAAATTATTAATTAGAAATTGCATGTTGCTTTGCTTATTTCAGACTGGCCAGAAAAATACTGCTGAGAGACAGCTTATAAGAATAATACTTCTGCAGGAAAGACTGTCTGGTTGAAATTCTGGCTCTACCACATACTAGCTATGTGACTTTGGACAACTTGCATAACCTCTCTGCCTCACGTTCTTTATCTGTAAAATGGGGATGAAGATACCAATACCCATTTCATAAAATTGCTAGGAGAATTAAATTAATTATATGTCTAAGTAACTCAGGCAGGTATATGGTACATTGTAAGTGCTGTATATGCTTGTATATATTAAGAAATAGTAGCATTATGAGTAAGGAATGAATAAGAAACTACTCATCATCCTCACATAATTCCCCTGACCAGCAGGTCTGGCAGGCTTTCAACCATAGTAAGGTCACATAAGGCAGTTGTTCCTAAGGTTTCTACATGATTATCACCAGGCCAAATGGTCACACCTGAGCCCTTCCTCGACTGTGTCTACCTGGGAGTCACACGTTTGAGGTGTGGGAAGAGAGGTGTGGGAGATGCAAATTGTTTTATATAATCTTCCCATGTCTGGAACCCCCGTTCCTCTGTTCTAGCCCCATTGGCCTCCATCCGTGGACCCTGTAGGTGCCAGTTTTAGATTTCTTGAAGAGACAGTCAAACGGGCCCAGCCCGGTCCAGTTTGGACATCAGCTATGGGGATGGTGGTTTCAAGCAGTGTAGAGAGGCCTGAGGGGCTCATCATAGAAGGTGGGAGGGCAGTTATGGCAAGGTGTCATGATGAGCTAGGTGGGCACTCAACAATGTGCATATTGCATTGATACAGCAGGGCAAACACTGGGTTGAAAGGTGGGAGTCCTGGGGGCTGGACTTGGCAGCTTACTAGCGAGGTGAACTTAGAGAAGCCATTTAACCCGCTAACCCTCAGTCTCCTTGTTTGTAAAATGGAGATGGATACCTGTGTTCTTTTATACCTCTTCATACCAGGACTGGCTACATATTTTGTGGGACCCAAAATGAAAATGGGTAGCTCTTTGTTTCAGAATGATTAAGACTATCAAGACTGACAGCAGAACATCAAAGCAAGTGGGGAGGGGTCCTTTTAAGTGTGGGGTCCTTTGAGCCTGCGTAGCTTTCAGGCCCAGGAAGCCCATTCTGCACAAAATTGTAGTAATAACCAACTGTAAAGCCTCACACACAATGAGGAATCATACACTTTCACTATGCATTTTGTTGTTTCAATCTTAACATACTCTTTCAAGGAAGAAAACTTGACTTACACTTCTGTGAAAGCTGCCCCAGAGAGCTGGTCGTTAGAGGTGACTGACGTCACGGCCACACCAATTCTGGCTGGCCAGCGCCCATGCTCTTGAGATGTGCACCAACTTCACCATACACACGACTAGTCGTGGTGCCAGCCGGGCATTTCTGCTGCCTCTTCCTTCATTCCAGCCCGCACCATGCTTGGAGGGAAGGTTTCAGGAAGGGTTCCTGCAGGCAGCTCCGGGATGGGGCTGGGGAACCCACACTTGAGAGGTCCCTGCCTGACTCACCTGGGAGACTTCCGTTAGGACTGGCCCCTGGGAGGGTGCTCTCAGAGCAGGAATTCGTTCTCCCCTATAGGAGGTAAGCTGGCCTTTTTATCTTTATCATAATGATTTATGCTTTTGGTATACCTTACATCCTCCTTTCACTCAAGCCAATCCAAAAGTCACTATCAGAGTCATCTGACTGTCCACTGCCCTCATCCACTGTTAGACTAAAACCTTTGTCTCCTTCAGCCTCTCGCTCTGCAACAGTCTGGCTTCCCAAAGACTGCTTGCCATTTTCCTGATCAGAAGAGGCTCTAGAAATTTCCTTGCTCTTCTCTCCCTCCTTCTTTGTCCCCAATTTAGGGGGCTTCAACCATGCTGCCCTGAGGCCTAGTCTTGCTCTTGTGCTTTCTCCTAGGTTTTCATTCTGTGTCGCAGCCAGGACCATGGTGCCAGCCATCTGCCCCCAGCCAGCTCCCTCTTTCTGGTAAAGCTTCTCCATAGTTTTCTTCTGGGACATCTGGGCGACCCACTGATGGTTAATTAGCTAATAAAATGGCATGGGGTGTAGGAAAAGAGGAAGAAGTCAGGAAAGAAAAAAGTCACACCATCTATCCAGAGGAAATTAAAGATAACCACATTTCTCAGCTTGGAAATAAAGGGGGGAAGGGGCCTAATATTTCATGGCAGTTTTCTTCTTAAGGATGGCTTGCATTTCAGATCCTGAAGTAGCCACTTGGAAATCACAAGCTGTTGTCTAAAGAAACACTATTATATATGCATGGTGATTCTCAGCCCAGCCCACAGAAGCCCGTTGACTATCCAGACATGAAATATTACACCAATAAACCAGGCTAACAACATTAAACAGGGTCTATGAGACATTGATGAAATCGCTTACATTTTGGAGCACAGCAACAGGGGAACAATCCTTTAGGGTCCAGCACTTGGTATAATTAAAGACACATCTACCTTCTCTAAGGACATTCACCGGATAGGAACATCCTCACGAAGAAAAGGTACCTTTTGGAGAAGGCAAACACATCTTATTTTGCAAAATCTGCTGGATGGAGGTTAAGGTTGAACTTCAAACCTGGACTCCCCTGTTGCCCATTGCTTACAATAAGTGTTCGAGCATTAGTGTGTGTGTGTGTGCGTGTGCGTGTGCGTGTGTGTGTGTCGTGGAAAGTCCATTTTGCATGCTCTCACTGCAGCTGCAGACCTCAAGGACTTGACCGTTTTTATAATGATGATGAATAAAAGCAACGTCTTTGAAGAAAATGGTTCGTTTTGAGTTTTCAAGACAAGTCAGCAGCAGCCCCAGAGACTTTCCTATCCTTTCTGCCCTGTGCTCGCTGCTTGGAGCTTCACATTTGTGTGCTAGCTGTAACTGAAAAATGCCCCGGCCTCTAGAAAGCTAAGTGGATGCAGATGGATTTGGAAT
Source organism: Craseonycteris thonglongyai (assembly GCA_004027555.1). NCBI lineage: Eukaryota > Metazoa > Chordata > Mammalia > Chiroptera > Craseonycteridae > Craseonycteris > Craseonycteris thonglongyai. The sequence goes on from PVKE010005650.1 coordinate 23,409, forward strand.
CGGCAGCTCGGAAGGGTCTCCAGTGGCCAAGAGCCTCGAGACAGCTTTGATGGCCCTGACAGAGCTGCCAGTACCTCGTCAGGAAAGCCAGCTGCCTGGGCCTGCTTCTTGCCATCTGGAGCTATCGGGGACCTCGCTTCTATTTATGAGGCTGCAGGAGATGAAAGCAGAAACCACGTTAATTAGTGCAAAGTGCTTTTTTACTTTCAAAGTGCTTCACTAACGTTAATTAGTTATTCCTACTTTCAGTACTCTGGTGAGGTGGGTCAGGATTATTACCCCTTTTCTACCTTGGAGGAAATGAAGACACAGAAATTTAATGACTCCTCAGGGGACCTGGGGAAATTTGTCTTTTAGACACAGTTACGTTTTCAAGGTGGTGTGTTGGGCTTCCTCCTGGGGTCTTGCAGGTCTGTGGGTCCTTTGCTGCCACAACTAAAACCCTAAGAGCTTCTTAGGCAGGATGACTTCTGATAGGCTGACCATATGGACGGTTTAAAGAGGGCAGTACCATTTCCTTTCTGTTCCATTGAAAATGGTACGTATGTTCAGCCTCCTTCTGACTGTAGTTGTCAAAAGAGATCGGATCTGCCAGAGAGCAGCTCGGGCAGTTGGAAACAGGCGAGAACTTGCTGGTTCGCTCCCAGTGCATTCTGAGCAAGGTGGCTTGTAGCTCTGGGTCCTTTGACTGAGGTTTGGGAGGAGGGTTGTTCCTGGTCAAATGCCCAGTGAGGGCGATGGAGAGGGGGAGGGACAGAAGGAGTGGGGATGAGGGCTGTTTCTACGTGCTCCTGTCTGTGGCCCACACTTTCTAGGTTGTTTCTTCTCTGTGTGGGTCAGAAAGCAGAGGTGCTGATGCACCTGCCTCCTTATTTTGGAGCAGAAAGTGGTCAGATATTGGGAAGGGACCTACCCCATGGCAGGGGAAAATGATCTTTGGACTCAGACTGCTCCTGGTTCATGTTCTAGCCATTCCACTCACCAGGAAAATGGCTTTTAGTGTCTGTCAGTCATCTGTAAAGTGGAGTCGACACCGAGTTAACAGACTTGAAGTGTCTGGCACAGACTGTTAATGGGAGTCCCCAGAACACTATTTAATCTCATGTTTTGTTCCCCACTTTCAAACTGAGTTGGAATTTGGTCTTTTCACTTCAGGCCCCTTCTTTTCAACTGAAGTCCCCCCTGGATTTCAGTTCAAGTTCATCTCACCTGCAAATTTCTCAGATAACCTGGAGAAACTCTATCGGGTGAGCACCTTCGTTTCTGCACTCCGCTTCTGGGGGCGTGGTCCCGATGGGCCTGGGCTCTTAAGGAAGAGCGGTCACATGGCTAAGAACAGAAGGTGGAGGAGAGGAAAGGAGCTCACACCTCCATTGCTGGCACTGTCTGAAGTGGCCCCTGAGGGCGCCCTTCCTGGGAGGTGATTGTGAGCAGGAGCGAGGAGGCTGGCTCCCAGCGTGTGGTCTCGGGGTCCCCGGGTGGCCCGTTCTTCTCTCACTTCTATGCAGGCAGCCCCCTAGAAGCCATCTTGTGCTGGGGCAGTGGCATCCTTCCTTGGCCGTTGTGCCCTGTCACGAGCAGAGGCGGGACGGACGGCCCACATGAGCCAGACGTTCCTCTGTGGCGGGAGGTGAAGGGAGCTGGGGCAAACCACAGGTGTTTCGTGTCTGCTTGGAGCAGTGAGCGGCACTCTTCCACCTGTCCTGTCCCCCAGCCTTCATGTGGCAGCTTCACTTTCCCTGGGGGCTCGGGGCCACTCAGGCCAGGACCCTCTTCCCTGTTAGCAGAGAAGCCGCTAGGCCTGTTCTCACGGCTCCTGTGCTGGATGGCCCGTTCGTCCATTTGCCTGAAGAAGATTCACCCGTGGCACTTCCGTGTGCTGCATTTACCGCTAGACGACTCGTGCGTCACAGTCCCCACCTTTCCCCTAAAAGCTCCATGTTTTCCAATTTACCACACAAAGAAATATTACTAAATACTGATCATCAGATACATTTGTCACATTAGGATTAGAGACAAGTTCTGTTTAGAAATAATTCCAAGAACAGTTTTTATATATTTTTTTCACATTGAAAACCCGTCAGATTTGCTTCAGCCTCAAGAGCGTGTTTACGTCAAGTCAAGTAAGCACAGTGGTGAGCTGCACTCTTTTTCTTTTTTTCTAAACGGAAAATGGGTTAGTAGTTCGGTGACCTTGAACAGGTTTCTTAATGGCTTGGTGTCTCGTTTTCATATCCACAAATTGGGAGAATGACCATATCGATCCTCTTCTGAGGATCAAATGAGTAAAGACAGTCAAAGCACTTCAAACAAGGCAGAGTCAGCTGTTCTTCCTAACTGTAGTGCAAACAGGAGAGCGGACCCTGCGCCTCGGTTATACTGGAGCTTAGAGATTCAGCTCATTTCTCTGGAACCTGGGAGACACAGGGAAGTTAGGACACTTCTAGTGCAGTCTCTCTCCTTTCTGGAAAACTCTTGTGGATCAGTGGACAGGAAATAGATAATTCTAATAAAAGAGCAGGCTTTCTGCTACCCAATGAATATGCCTCACATTCCTTACCTGGGCCGTCAGGGCTGACGCAGGACCTGGCCCGACTTGTCATGACAGCCCTGGCTGCACACACACCATGGTCACTCGTGTGTTCCTTTCTCCCTGCCCCTCCCCTGGGGACCTGCTGGCTCTGGGCTATTCTCATGGGACCTGCACACCTCAAATTTCCTTCTTCTCTGCCTCCTCTGAGTTCTCCTCTCTCCTCCAACAAGGTCCATTTCCTATGTTACCTCCCCTGGGAAGCCTTTTTTGACTTCTTTCCTCTTTCACCTTCAAATTAAATCACGTCTTCTCTGTAGTTCACCCACTGTCAAGTGGTTAGTGTGTGAGCATGCATGCTTCTGGCTTCATCCCAGCCTCTGTCTCACTGCCTTCCGATCCATCTTCCAAACAGCGCTGGAGTTACTAATTCTAAAAGCACAACTTGAGGCCTCACCTTGCTGTTCAACCAGCTGCTAGAGTGTAATGCCAGCCAATGTGCTCAGCACTTACCTATTAGTTGATGTAACCCTTACACAGTCCTGTGAGGTGAGTATCATTATTCCATTTTACAGATGAGAGAATAGAGGCTTAGAACGATTCAGTATTTCACCGGAGTTTATACCATTCGTAAGAGCAGAGATACCTCTGGAGGTTCGCCTGACTCCCCAAACCAGTGACACTCCTGCTATACGGCCTATACTGTGCTCCCTTAATTAAAAACCTACTGTGAGACCCAGCCACCCTCCCAGCGATGTTGGAACCTTGGCCTGGTGGCGGGCACTGTGCTCGGCACCGTGGACATCCCAGTGGGTCAACGCAGCGTGGCCTGCGGGGCCCGATCTTGGGGCTGCAGGCTTGGAGCTTCTGCTGCGTTGCCCAAATGTCTGGCTGCTCAGCCACTAAAGTCGTGGGCCAGCTGAGGTGTCAGCTCCTGAGAACATCCCCTCCCTGGCCCTCTCTTCAATCACTCAGGATAGACTGAGGGTTCCTTCCTGTGCCCCTCAGCCCTTCCCCAGAACGACCCTTGGGGACAGTGGTTTCACATGCCACCCTAGAGGACAGGGGCTTTGCTGTCTTCGTCCTGCACCCCTGCGCCTGACTGTGGGGCTGACCGAGAGCCCATGCTCTGTAACTTGTGCAGAAGAATGAGGAGCTGCAGAGCCGCACACACTCTTCTGCCTGCGGCTGCGCATCTCCCAGCGAATTCCCACGCTGCCAGGCCTCTGGGGAGGGTGCTGGGGAAACCAGGCCAGAGGCCTTTCCACCGCTAGGAAAAACGTATGGTTTCCCTGTCAGTCACTCCACTGGCCTGGGGGCTGGGGCTGGGGCTGGGGCCGTTTAAGGCTGTACTTGGACACCAGTGAATCACATGCCAGACTTGTCCCTGGAGATCATTTTGCACAACACGGCAATTTTATCAACCTGAGTAGCAGAGGTGTCGGGTGACTTGCTCAAGGACATGAGAAGTATGGGACAGGGCTTGGGATGGATACTAGTGACACTTGGCTTTGAGTTGCAGCGTTTGCAGCTCTTGAGAGGGTTTGCTGAGGGTGGGTGAGCTGAGGACCCGCTTTGAAAGCTGAGGACTCCGGTGAAGCTGAGAACAGAGCAGCCCTGCTTTACCTGAGCTGTCTCTGGGACAGGAAGTAATACTTTCAGAGTTTTAGCCCCAAAACCTCAGAAACTTTTTGATGATGCATTAAATGTCAAGTCTATTGCCAACAGAAGGAAAAAAACACACAAAAAACAAACCCAGGTATTAGCCTTTGTTACGGAGATGACGGGAGATACTCAGTAATATCACAGGAAGTCGTTCTGCCAAAATATAGACAAGGCATGTCTAGGGGACCACACCCTACAGGAACCGTCCTTAGGACAAAAGAGCTTCGTGTGCACCTTGCGAGGCACAAGCAGAGGAGCAAGTGCGGGGTGGAGACAGACAAGTCTACTGCAAAGCACGGCGTGTAACTCAACAACTGCTACATAGGAGCGGCTCAGTTATACTCGTTCAGTGAAAAAACACTTGTATCCACACGAGTCTCTGCTTCCTTCCTCTGTCATTTGCCTGTAAATACCACGCAACCACTGAAAAAGCCAGAAGAGCAGTTCAAGGACACACAAAATCTGCAAAAATGAAAGGGGCGTATTTCATCTCATCGCATCAGTTCCAGGGGCAGTGTTTTCTGCTTTGAACACTCCGAGGACGCATGCGCACCATGGCGCCGAGACTAGCGTGTCCGGCTGTCACCAACGAGAACAACCAGGCTTTGTTGTGGAAAGCCCGGAGCTCTGCGAGCGCTCAGAACAGTTGTGGGCGAGATTGGTGCCGCTGCTGTTGGGACCTGGGCTGCTGCGTGTTCCCGTTGGGAGGGTGGGCATATCATTGAGCATGTAGGAATCTGCAGCTTGCTGCCTTCCCCTCAGCTGTCCCTTGCCTCCTGCATGACACTCAGCATGCAGAAGCCATGGTGGCAGGGGCAGTGGCTTCCTTACATGACTTCTGTGTGCATACTCAGTGGCTCTCAAGCTTTCGTAGAGACCTTCCTCCTACAGGGCCTGCGCTGGGCTGGGGCCATGTGTGACAGGGACCGCATGTTCCCAAAGGGCAGCCACAGCGGTCCGCACCTCAGCCTCCTTCACACTGAGGCCACCATCTCTGGGCAAACCCGCCCAACAGTGCTGGCTGTGGTTACGGAGACATTTTCCCTCTCACAGTGACTGAGAGCTCACTGTCACCAATGCCCGTGTGTGTTATATTCCTTCATGTTTTCATCCTTACACACAATCCCAGGAAGCAGGTTCTTAAGCCCCAGGTTCAGACCAAGGGAACTGAAGCTCAGAGAACTTACGTGATCTGTGCAAGGACTCAAATCCAGTACGTGGCAATTCAGTTGACAGAACTGGGTCTGTCTTACTCCCAAACCCACATTCTCACAGCCCCAGGAGCCTGGCACTGCAGTCCCTGTGCCCCCTGTGACCTGAACCCGGAGTGACCAACTGACTGAGGGGCTCTCAGGGCATGGGATAGGAGCTGCTGCTACCAGCAGATGCTGCTGCCCGCCCGCCCCCAACCTGTGCAGGCAAGAACGTCGGAGCCTGGACCGTTGTATTCAGGCATAGTGCAGGTTTGGAGCAAAAGGAAAATATATTCATCCTCCCCCACTCCTTTTATCTGGTTTTTTGCTAATCAGTTTTTATGATGCACATTTTTTAATATCATTTGTTTCTAAGTGGTACTTTATATTAAATGCCCATATTTGAATTTTGGTGGAAATTGGCCTTCAAGTCCAAGCTTGTTTGGGTTGGGATATGACTTTTTAATGACAGGTCGGATTTCAAGGTTCACTTTGCATTTGCTTTCTTACGTTTGCCAAGCAGACCTTGGCTCTCTTTTCTTCATGTGATAATTGAGCAAGTCTTGGTCAACTTTGAAATGACTCTGCCGGGTCATGCAGGTGTCCAACGCCATGGGCAGCGAGGCCTGCAGCAGCCCTCTGCTGTGACAGCCGGCAGGCCTACCTGTGGCCCCCGGGCCTTAGCTGAGGGTGGGCCAGGGCAGGCCGGCAGGAAGCCCACACACAGCGGTCCTCAAGACTCCCCGACACATGCTCCTTTCCTGAGGAGGAGGGCAGAATCCCGGGCTCCCCTATGTCCACTTGGGCTCCTTACATTTTCTAGTGATCACCTGCCACTGCTACACCATTTCTGATAACCATGCGCAGACCAACCTGTCTTCTTGGCCAATGTGGTCCTACCTGCTTTTGTCTCTTGGTCTCTCTATCTCCTCTTGCCTCCAACACAATAGCTTTATGATCCTAGATGGTGTCTCCTGAGGCTCTTATCACTGACCTTTTGGGTGGCCCATGGGAATGAACTTTAGTTAATCAGTTAAAGAGATTATTTAGCTAAAAGGTAAACAGATGAAGACCTTCTTGTTCATTAATGAGAAAGAAGTTAAACGTTTAAAGGAATCTCCTCAACTTTTAATGTTTTTTAACTGGGTAACCAGAATTGGCGTCCCTTCTGCAGGCAACTGCTGAACAGTCATGGTGACCAGTGAGATCCAGGTACCTGCGTTGTCACCATGCTCCCCAGGTGATGCACCTGGCGTCTGAAAACCACTGCCCTGACCCAGTCAGTGACACAGCCACCTGAACAGGAAGGAGGCAGGGACCCTCCTGCAGCTCCTCAGTTCACTAGCAAGTCCATTGCCTTTCAGTTTTAAAACCAGCTCATTAGTTAACTAATTGTTAAACATTTCTGTGCAATTCAGTTAGCCTCTCAACCTGGCTTCTCCTAACCGAATCCAACACTGTCCTTCCAAATCTGCTCTCCCTCCTGTGTTCACTATTTCAGGTGCATGTCCAGCCCCCACCCCCCACTCACTGTCCACCTCACCCCACCCCACCCCCAGCCCCTCCAATTTAGAAACCTCAGAGTCGCCTTCTTCTTGTCCCCATCCCCACTTCCTCCTTTCCGTCCCCACTGGCCTGGCCGTCATGCCTCAGCATCCTTCCTGGGTCACTGCAAGTCTTCGAGATGGTTTCATGGTTTTTAGTCTCTGCAATTTGGCTTCCCAGAGTTGTCAGAGTTGTCCTAAGGCACAGGTCAGATTGCAGCCCCCCTCCCCCAGCCACGTCCTGTCCCCTCCTGGTTTTCACAGCCTCCCAGGATTGGCCCTGCTGGCTTTGAGCAGCACCTGCTGCTTTTCCCACTCTCCACCCTGTGCTTTGGCCATGTCACCGGCTCCCCGGACTCCTCGGTTTGCTCACGCTTTCCCCTCACCCTGGCTCCTGTAGGCGTAGAAATCCTAACCAATCTTCAGAAGCCACCTCCTCTGTGAAGCCTGCTTTGGTTCTCCGAAAATAAGTTCATGGCTCTGTTTGCTGTGCCTGTCAGCACATTCTCTGCCCCCTTTGTCCCCCGAGCTGTGTATTACTGTTGGTCTCTCCAAGGCAGGGACTGTCAGCTCCCATAGGACAGGGCCGTCTGACTCACCCACAGGCCTGCGCAGCGGCTGTGCAGCTGCTGTGTGCACCTTGGCCTGCCAATGGTTTGAGTAACTTGGCTGCAACATGCTGGATGCCTTGATCTCCCCTTAAAGGGTATTAGGGTTTTCCTAGAAACTGCCACTTCAAAGCCATTCGGGAAAAATGTTAGAGCTAAATTAGGCAACACTGTTTACTTCCTAAGAAGATGCTTTGGAGTTCCTTCCTGCACCTGTGAGAAGCCTCTAGCTCTGCCTTGACAGCTCCTGGTCAGGCAACAAGCTGTTAAAAGCGGGGCCCCAGGAGGGTGTGTGAGGGTGCCAGGGGGTGGGGTGGAGGGGTGATGGGGCAGTGGTGGGTGGGGGAGAGGTTAGGCTGACCTGTACCCCCAGCCTAGGAGCGCCAGTCCTAACTGGATTGCTTACACAGGCACCTTTTCCCTAACCTGTCTACCCAGAGGGGATGTTTGTACTTCTTCTTCCCAGAGGGTATGCTTTTTCTCTAATTGGCAGAAAGGCTGCTGCCTTCTTAAGTGACCACACTATCTTCTAGCTCCTAAAATGTCAGCAAGGGGGTGCCCTGAGCTGCCTCCTGTGTGGGAGCCTTGCCCTTGATCCTTGATTCTAAGAGTCTGTATTTTCACAACGGCCCTTTGTGGTAGGTAGGTCCCCGCCTCCTACACATGACCTTGAGTAACCCTGTCCTCGGCACCATTTCTGGCCGCCACAGGAAGAGGCCTGGCCATTCTGAGTCCAGGGCCTTGAAGCCCTTTTCAACTCAGGCAGGAAAAATAAATAGATGGGTGAGGTGGCTGTCCTTGAGTTCTCACTCATTATTCACCCAGCACTGGTGGTCAGTGGGTGAAGATTTTAGGACTTGGATTTGCAATTTGTCAACTGATTTAAACAATGGGGCTTTATGGAGCAACTCGCCTGGGCCCAAGCCTCATAGGCCTCTTTTGCAAAGGGAAACACTGAGTGACAACAAAGAACTTGTGCTCTACCCAGAGCCCAAAATGGCCGGGCCGCCACACAGGGCCTTTTGGTGCTGAGTTAGGCAGCCTTTTAGCTGCCCCAGAGCTAAGGGGCATGGTCTCCTGCGGTCAGTGGATTTTTATTGCTTCCTTTTCTTATTCAACTCTGGCTGCTCCCAGTCCTTGCCCGGCCACTCCTGTGTCCTACAAACATGGAACTTTGGGCCAGGTGGGCCCAAGCCGAGAGGCTACAGGACAGAAGAGCGAAGTAGACGGGCTTTCTGAGTGATGGTGCGCAAACCCACTGTCCTTTTCTCAGCTGTTATTTAGCAGGGGACAGGCGTGTGTCCTGACGCACGGCTGCACTTAGGGGACTGGATTTCACAAACAGTCTGCATTCACCCGGCTCTGCTGCCGGCTCCCTTGTAGGTGTCACTTGGGGACTGATGAAAAGAGCAGGGGTGCCCTCCAGGGAGGCCCGTCCAGGGCTTTCTTCCCCGCAGAGCTGTTCCCTGGGCTTGCCAAGTCCCACGAGTCAGCAAACTGGAGACGCATTTTCAAAGCAAGGCCTTTGCCCTCCTTGGCAGGCTCCTCAAAGCTGCCTCGCTCTCACTGAGCCTGGGAGACCCTGGAAAAAGTGCTTTTTGTTCCTGCTTTTCAATGGGGACATCCTCAGGGAGCATTCTAGAGGCGTTCACGGTGTGAGCTGGAGGACACTTGAGGCACAGCCACTTGGGTGGGCAACAGAAGGAAGCAGGCCAGGCAGCAGGGGGGCGGAGGCGGAACTGAACGCAGGGAGGGGCCGGGTATACAAGGCAGCTGGAAAGTGTGGAAGCTGCTCATAGGAACAGTGGTTTAAGAATTGAGAGACACTGCCTAATAAATACATTTGGAGGTTTGAGCGAAGAGCGCTTATCCTTTGTTTATTTTTATATTTTTAGTTGTATTGCAGTGCTCCTTATACAGATATAGTCAAGGTGATGGGTGCTTAGTAATAGACAGAAGGAGAAATTGCCTTGGAATTTAATGACTTTAAGATGGTTAAAAAAAATAATACCCGACCTCAACTGACAACTTTTTTTTTTTTAATTATTTATTTATTTAATTTTTGACAGGGAGAGAGAGAGATACAGAGACAGAGAGAGAACTGAACTGGGGGAGCTCCCAGTTCAGCATATGGTTCCGCATGGGCCGGGGCCGGGATTTGATCCCCGGTCCCTGGCGCTGCAAAGTGAGTGCCTAACCCACTGAGCCATCCCGGCTTCCCCAAACTGACAACTTTTTACAGAAAGGTGGGTTTGTCATCAGCTATGAAATAAAGGCCACCTAAGGCTCCTGTGAGCATGATTAATACCAGCGTCCAGCTTAGAAGTCATGATGGCCCAGAACATGCTGTCAAGCACAACTACTATTTCTGCTCATAGAAACATGAAATTCTGGGCCAATCCTGACACAGTCCCAGAGGTCCAGCCCGCTCTTTGTCTCTGGTAAACATTTTTAATTGAAATCTTTTCATAGCGAGTATGATAGCTCTCTAATTCAAATATATTTACCTCTTAAAATAGCTTAGCTTATTTGTAAAAATTGATCATAAAATATCATTGAATTTGTTGAGTTTGGTATGTTTTCTATAAATAAGAAATGAATTTCAGTTGGAGCTGATGAAAGATGAATTAACAAATTATTCCCTAAACACTCAGCAAGTGTTGAAGAAGAAAATGAATAATTTTTCTCTCGAATCATTCTTAGTAAGCCCCCTACCAAAAAAAAAATCCACAAACTAAACTGAATAAAGCAATAACAGAAGACCTTTCCAGAATGTGTTTAGTCCAGTTTGCACAAAGTTCATACCTGGTTTTATGACCTAACTTGTCCTCTATTGTTTAAATGGATTTGAACATTATCTTTTAAACATGCCATTTCCAAGGAAGGTTTGAATCGGTTTGCTTTGCAGTACATTCACAAGGCGGGCTGTCGAACTGGAGCACAAGCGAAACAGAGGCTCTGGAAAGACGATATATCTTCCTTCCTGAGGCAGATATTTCAGGAGTGGGGAAGCAGGGTTTCCTGTGTTCTCACGAGGGGTTGAGATAAAGAAACCCAGAGCTGTTTGAGAAAGAACTGAGCCTGGACCAAGCACGAAGTAGTTGTTTTTGTGTGTAGCACCACGTTCTGCAAGGAGAAGCAGGCATGGCCCCAGTGTGTGTGGACAGGATGTGACGTGGGATGGGGTGTGTAGCTTGTGATGTCAGGGAGCAGGTCGGCTGGACTCCCTGGGGAGTTCAGCGCTTCTCTTCCTCCCCTCGCCCACCCCAGTGTGCCAACCCTTGATAACGGGCACTTGCCTTACCTCGGCCTTCTTCTATACCAAAGGAGCATTAGGCATCTCGGTGCTCTCGGGGCATGTTTATTTCATCTACATTATGTTTTCTCCTTGTTTCTATGTTCCACAAAAGGCAAAAGAGAAGTAGGTAAAGTTTGCTTTCTGTTTATTTCCCCATCTTCCGGCCAGTTTCCCTTTTTGTGTTTCCCCACCCCCTCCCGGGTCCCAGTCCTGCGCAGTAGAAGCCCCAACTGCATGAATGAAAACAATCGGAACATTGAATGAATTCGTCCACAGATACTGGTATCTGGTAACTGTAGCCTGTCCCAGATATTTATGCATGTAAAAGAAGACCATTAAAAAAAAAAAAAGAGAAGCCCAACAACTCCAATGTAAAAACAAAACAAAACAAAATAAACAAAAAAACCAAAACCAAAACCAATAAAGCTGAAAATATATCCATAGGAAGGAAAAACCCAATAACATATAACAAAAAGTTTCTGTTTTTTGGGAGGGTAGGTACAGGTGGAGAGGAAATGGGAGAAATTATAAGATCATTAATTTTATCATTTTTCTTAGTTGGGAGATAATAGATACTATTTTATTTTTGAAGCTAATTAGGAAACAGAAATTTAAGCATCTTATTTAAAATGGAAACGGTAACCACTATTAGAACTAAAATGCAGACTATACAGTATAAGAAAACAAAGAAAATATAAATAAATTAAAAGTAAAAAAAACCCAAAACATATATATATATATATATATATATATATATATATATATATATAGTAATATGACAAATAAATGTATTATAGTAAATGTAAATGGGATCAACTCATTTATTAAAACAAATAAGTTCATGGGATGGGTTAAAAAATCCTAAACACAACTATGTACTGTCTTAAAAAACAAATATATATATATATATAATCTCTACCTAAAACAAAGTGACTCAGAATCAGAGATAGTGCTTACACTCCCAGAAATATCTCTCTAATGGTGAAATTCCAGGCACTGTGGCATTTGGGAGTGGTAGATATTTTTGGACTAAGTTTGCCCAGCCTCTAAAATCAGACCATGTGGTTGCTGGCTCATGAGACTAGTCCTGTGTGCAACCATGTTTGTTCTAGATTGCTGAGCTTCCAGAGGGCTTTGTTTAATTCCAGGCATTTCACAGACGGACCATGTGAGGACATACTTCATGATGTGGTGGGTGAGAAACACTTGCTCTCATCAGTCCATTCAGGTGGCGTGTCTCTGGGGAAGTTTCTGAGAAAGTTATGGTAAGTATTTTTGGGCCTTGAAAGTGCTACTTGATATCTTCAAGCATTGTGTTAAATGAGTTAGAGTTCCCCATGTGTCATGATTTCTGAGAGTCAGAGTTTGACAGACCAGGTTTAGAATACCAACTCTTCCACTTACCTGCTGTAAAAACTTGTGAAAATTACTTAAACCCTCTGATCCTCAGTTACTTCATCTGTACCATTCATTCATTCATTCATTCATTGAATGAATTTCAATAACTACTTGTTGAAAGCTTACTATATGATAGTCTTTGTTTTCGATGCTGTGGATACAAAATTTCTGCTTTCATGGAGCTTAAATGTATTTTTAATTTTTAAATTATAGCTGACATACAATATTATATTAGTTTTAGGTATGCAGCATAGTGGTTAGACATTCATATAACTTAAGAAGTGATCCCCCTGACTAGTCTACTACCCACCTAGCATGGTTATTACAATATTACTGACTATACTTCCTAAGCTGTACTTTATATCCTCATGACTGTTTTGTAACTGCCATTTTGCACTTCTTCATTCCTCCACCTTTACACCCAGCCCCCAACCCCCTCCCATCTGGCAACTCTCAGTTTGTTCTCTGTATCTGTGAATTTGTTTCTGTTTTGCTTGTTCATTTCTTATATAGTGAAGTCATATGGTATTTGTCTTTCTCTGTCTGACTTATTTTACTTTGAATAATACTCTCTAGGTCTGTCCATGTTGTCATAAAGGTTAAGATTTTATTCTTTTTATGGGTAAGTAATATTCCATTGAATGTATGTACCACTTCTTTTTTTACCTATTTGTCTATTGATGGGCATAGGGGTGCTTATATTTTTTTGAATTAGTGTTTTGGATTTCTTTAGATAAATACACAGAAGTGGAACTGTTAGGTCCTATGATAAGTCTATTTAAAAAAAATTTTCATAAATTGATATGGAAGTCTTTTATTTATTTATTTATTTTATTGTTTAACAGAAGGTAAAAGAGAAAGGAAGAGAGAGAGAGAGAGAGAGAGAGAGAGAGAGAAAGAGAAAGAGAGAGAAAGAAGGGGGGAGGCCCAGTATTGTCTCCATAGTTGTACATCATTAGTTGTGACATGGTTTCATTCCACACAGGTGGATGTGGGGTGCAAGGGGTGGGAACCAAATGGGATGTCTCCTGCATGGGAGGCAAGTCCCTTTGCTGCCAAGCCATCCCAGTGGTTACCAGTTGCACTGCAGTTCATCTTACGAATTTGCATGGGCTGGGGCCAGGAATCAAACCCCGGATGTCAGGATTTTGAGGCAAGTGCTCAAACTGCACTACCCTGGTATCTACTTATTTTTAATTTTTGAGGAACCTACATACTGTTTTTCCTGTCATGGAGCTTGTATTCCAATGGAATAGTCTAGAAAATAAACAACAATCAGCAAATAAACTCGTAATATGTTAAGCGGGATATGTGATACAAAAGAAAAAAACATCACATGGAGTGAGGGAAGAGAAGATGATGGGGACGTGTGTGTGAGGGGTGTGCCTGCTATAGTTGCTTTTTCAGATGTCAGGGTCAAGGGCAGTCTGTCTGGGGAGCATTTGACAACTGATCGAACACAGGGAGGAGCCAAGCAGAGACCTGAGAAAAGCTTCCTTGCAGAGGGGATGGAGTGAAGACTAACGTGGGGGCAAAGGAGCTGGAGTGGGGTGAGCAGGGAGAGCAGTGGACTTGGGGACAGGGAACTACCTGGGAGCCACATACAACATTCTAGGCTGCCTGTGGTCAGGACTTTGGATCTATCAGGAGGCAGCTTAGAAACCACTGGAGTGTTCTGAATAAAGCAGTGATACAATACGATTTGTATTTTAAAAGGATTACTCAGGTTTCCAAGTCAAGAACAAACTGAATAATCAGAAGTGGCAACAAGGAGACTAGTTAGGAGAGATACTGCAGTCTTAGAGCAGAATGCAGCAGTGGAGATGGCAGGACGTGGTTGATTTTTGGATCTGTTTTAAAGATGGAGCTGATAAAATGTCTAATGCGTCAGATGTGGGGTAAGGAAGACAGAAGGCAAGGATGACGGCAAGCTATTTGTCCGAGCAATTGCAAGCATGGAGCTGTTACATGCTGAGACATGGGGCGGGGTCAAGCGTTCTGTGTCAGTCATAAGACATGCCTATTCAATTTATAAGAGGAGATATGAAGTTGGAAGCTGCAGATAAGAGATTGGGACTCAGGTGGTGAAGTTGGGAGGAAGATATAGAGCCATAGAAAATAAAGTGTTGGGATCGATGATACCACTTGTGGGATGACGTAGCTAAAAGAGATAAGACCTGTGCCCTTCGTCACACTAACACTTAGGGGTCAGAGATTGAGGAAGAACTAGCTTAGGAGCAACTGGTTGGGTGAGAGAGAAGACCGGATCGGCGGGCTTGGGAAAGCCAAGTGAAGCAACAGGTCATAAGGTGACCTTCAGCTATGTCAAAGGCTGCTGGTAGTCAAGCATGGAGACTCCTGGAATTGGCAATAATGTAAGGATTAAATGAAATCATGTTTGCACAGCGCTAGCAGGAGAAGCAAGTGCTCAACAAATGGTGGCTTTAACCAAGTTTGACTAGTTGCCTTCCTTTGAGTGAAGGTGCCTGGCAGGGGTATATATGTTGACTGTGGGTACTAAGAGAGGTTGCCACAGAAGGGCAAAGGAGCCTAGGAAGGTGAGGGAAGTTATTTAAAGACAAGTTTCTGTGTTAAACGTTCCTCAAATCTACTACTGGCATCCACACTGAGGACATATTAGTCAAGATGCAATTACTCATCTCTGCACGCCTGTCTAACATCTGGGTCTGTTTCAGGAAGGTTCTGAGCCTGTTGAGACTTGGCAGAGCCTTGTGGGCTATCCTGGCCTTGTCTGTGAGCCACCTCATTTAATACTATGTCCTGGTTGAGCTGTGGCACCATCACAAGCAGTGGACATCTAGCCCTTGGGGACGTTCTTTAGGACTGAACAAGGCAGTCTTTTTTGAGCTAGAATACAGCCTCTGATTCTTCTCAACACGGGTCTCCAGAATGTCCCTAACACTGGATTGCAGTGGCAAGAAAGAGGCAGTCGGTGCAATGTTTCAGAGCATGCTCAGACTGCTGGGTTCTAGCCCTGCTCTGCTGCTTGCTACCCAAGCAGGCTTGAGTGATTTACCTATTTTTTGTGTTTTCACTCTTTTTTTATTGTTAAATGTTTTGGGGTGACATTGATTGATAACAATTACATAGTATCCAGGTGTACAATTCTACATTACATTGTCTATACATCGCATTATGTGCTTACCACTCAGAATCAGCTCTTTCCATCACCATATATTTGATGCCCCCTCCCTACTCCCACCCCCTCCCCCAGCTTTCCCACCCCCCTCCCCCATTTTGAGTGATTTACTTTACCTTTCTGTGTCTCACTTTCCTTATCTGAAAACTAGGGTTGACAGGAGAACTCACCTCATAGGATTGCTGTCATAATGTAGAGAAAGCACTTAGATTAGTGTCTGATGCACAGTGTTCAACAAATAGCTGCTATTTTTATCCAGTGTGAGGTCTCTTGTGAGATATTATGGTCTCTTAGATACTATAAGTGGGAAACTTTGAAGGCAAAGTCCCACATTGACTGTTTAAGTCATCACTGAACTCAATCTCGAATGAGAAATAGTAGCAGGGAGATGACCCTGTACTGGGAGATTGAAGCATCCAGGTAAAGGTTTCCCCGCTATCTGGAAGGAGAGTGTTCTTATGAAATCTTTTGTAAGCTGAAATGGCATGAAGTAAATAAACAATTACCTTATATAGTTCTATGGAAAGATTGTTGAGCTTTCACAGACTCAAAAAATAACCCACTGAGGCAGGCGAGGTGGGCACTTGCGATGGCCTAGGCCGGCCGGGGCAGGTGGAGGCGGCCCGGAGTCCCCATCTGGGGGTGTGGGAGCTGCTGCCTGGCTGCCTCTTTATCCTTATCTGTGCTCTTGCTGCCTGGCTCTGCAGGGCCACCTCTCCCAGCTCTGTTCCGCTGGCTGCAGGGCACCGAAGCCAGTCAAGTTTGCCTGATGTTGGTGGATTTCTGATAAAATGGCATTCCTGGAAAAGTTCCCTGGGGTTTACAACAAATAATACAACTCTAAGCCTATGAAGGATTCCTTATGCAATTCCAAAAGGCAGCTAAGAGACCCACATATCACACTGAAGTACCTACTGGAACCGCAAATCAGGTGCTGAGAGAAACCACAGCTCACATTCCCTTGGGTTCTGAGAGGAGGGGCAGCAACTGGGCGGCGAGAAGCCACAGCCCAACCTCTCAGCTGGAAAAGAGAAGGAGAGAAAAAGCTGTTGGTGCGCTTCTCTGGCCACTAGCAGTCCTGCCTGTGGGGCAAACCGAATACAGAAAAGCATAACCCTGCACAGCAAGCATGACCCGCAGCTCCAGGCAGAAAACAAAGACACAAATCCTGGTTGCCCTCCCCCACCAGCCCTGTCAGACCTCTGCTCCCCTACCTGCTCCTGGTATTAGCAGTGAGCCCCAGAAGAAACCACAGCAGTGAGTGTGGGCTTAAGGAGGAGAATATCTACAACCAGAGGCTGCCAGAATGAGGAATCAGGGAACTACAGCTCAAAAGAAGGAAAAGCAGAAAATCACAGGAAACGAGATGGATGCAGACAGAGACAGAGCTATCAGAGACAGAGCTTAATACAATGGTTATAAGAATGCTCAAGAAACTTGGTGGAAATTTCAGCAGAGTTATCAAGCATAAATAAGGACATAGAAATAATAATCATAAAAAAAGACAAAGCAGAGATAAAGATTACAATACCTGAAATGAAGACTGGAATAGAAGGAGCCACCAGACTAAATGAAGCTCAGGTGCAAGTCAGGGATTTGGAAGGAAAGATGGCAGAAAATACCCAATCAGAACAACAGAAAGAAGAATCCAAAGAAGTGAGTATAGTTTAAGACTCCTGTGGGACGACATCAAGAGTAACAACGTTCCCATCACAGGAATACCAGAAGGGGAAGAGACTCAGCAAGGGATCGAGAACTTATTTGAATAAATAATGGCTGAAAATTTTCCTAGCCTGGCAATAGAAATAGACATACAAGCTCAAAAAGCACAGAGAGTCCCAAACAAGATACAGCCAAAAGAGATCCACACCAAGATACATCATAGTTCAAACAGCAAAAGTTAAAGACAGAGAGAACATTAAAAGCAGCAAGAGAAAGACAAGCAATAATGTATAAGGGAGCACCCACATGACCTTCAGCTGATTTCTCAACAGACACTTTGCAGGCCAGAACGAACTCACAGAAAATATTCAATGTGATGAGAACCAAGGATCTGCAACCAAGATTAATGTATCCAGCAAGGCTATCGTTCAAAATTGAAGGATAGATAAAGAGCTTCTCAGATAAGAAAAAGCTAAAGGAGTTTATCACCACTAAATGACTTCTACAAGGAATATTAGAGGGACTTCTTTAAGATGATAGGGTGGAGGGGGCAGAAGCAAAATTTATGAATAATAAAATGGCAATAGCTACATATCTATCAACGTCAAGTGAAACAGATGAAAAGCTCCAATCAAAAGCCATGGAGAGCATTGCACTGAGTGGAATGTCAAGACAGATGCAAGTTGACTTTGCTTATGGGTGAAATCAAGAAAATGAATAAGCAGAATGGGAACAGATTCATAGATATAGAAAACATTGGTTTGTTACCAGATGGGGGGAGGGTTGAGGAAGGAGGTGAATAAGGGGAAGGAATGAGGAAGTTCAGTTTGATTGTTACAATGTAATAGTTATGGGGGTATGGGGTATGATGTGGGAATATGGTCAATGAAGTTGCAGTGATAGTGTGTGGTATCAGATGGGTGCTGGATTTGTTGGGGGTGATGGGAAGAGGGATAGAGGGGTGGGGGGAGGAGGGGAAGAATTTAAGAGGTAGAAATTCACAGTTGCAGGATGGTCATAGGGATATAAAGTGCAACATAAGGCATACAATCAATGATATTGTAATAACTTTGTTGGTGTCCAATGGGAACCAGATATATCGGAATAAGGATTTTGTAAGTTATACAAATGTTTCATCAGTATGCTGTACACCTGAAATCAATATAATATTGTGTCGAATGTAATTGAAAAACAAATTTAAAAAATAACCTACCAAATCATAACAAATAACACGTAAAACCATTTAAAATAACACTAACATATAGGAAAGGCAGGAATGCGTCGAATAAATTGAGATAAAACACAGATGCTCGCAGACACAGTTCAAAGCTTTGGAGCTCCGTCCTGAGATGCTGAGTATGGTTCTTTCAAAAGAAGCTTGGTGGGGCTACTCTCACTATTGGGATGTGTGTGTGTGTGTGACATGCTCCAAAATGAACACTGAATGCTGTTTTTGCCTTTTTTATTTTATTTTTTTTGAGAAAGTGAATAACCTCTTTGAATTTCTTGTTTAAATTGTTGTCTCTCCAGAAGAGAGTTCAAGGGCTCCTCTCATGCCGCCATCTTGATGACATCTCCCTCTTTGAATTTCTTTTGGTTATCAAGAACAGGTACAAACGTAGGTCTTTCAGAAAAGTGCAGTGGTATAACTCGAATTTTTCAAAAGTGGGGGATACCCCTCTCTCTCCTCACTCTTCTGGCTCATCATTGGTCAAACTATTCTTTTACAGAGCAGTGCCAGTCTTTAAGCCTGAATTTCAAACTGGGAAAGGCCTTTACCATAGGTGGGTTCAACCACATGACCTGTAGATGTCCCAGGAGCTTGGCTGGAGGGGGCGGGGGGTTGTGCATCACTTGGCCTGGGTGCCTGCAGGATGACGGCCAAGATGCCTGTGGTGGAGTCACCGCCCTTTCCCTGGGACAACACTTTCACTGGGTCTAAGCACCTCCAGCATGGAGATTCAGAAACACCAGCCGGCCACCTATTGTACTCCAGAGTGAGGGTGTGGGTCGACCAAGTCCCTCCTGGCCACCAGTGGGCACCTGCAGTCAGCTGGCCCCAGGTCCTTCACTGACACTGAAACGTAAAAAAACCCACATTGCTGACGTAGGGAAAATAAGTGGTGTCATTGGGTTGGCAGCGTGGAGTGTTGGTTAAATGCTCTTGAGCCAAGAAGCCCTGGGTTCAAATGTTGCTCCCATCACTTTCCAGCTGGATCTTGCTGGATAAATTATTGAATTCCTTTTTAACTGGAGTGCTTCAAAGGTAAAATGGGACCAATAACAGTGTTTACTTCACTGAGTGATATAGAGTTCAAAGAAATAATGCTTGTGTATTGTTTATCACGGTGCCCTGCTCCTTGCACATACTCAACAAATGCTTATTGGCTGGTGACAAAATGATGGAGTGGGTGCTGTCTTCTGTTTTTTTCGTTTCCTCTTTTGGTTTTAAAATCTTCTGTACCTCCTCTTCTTTATCCCAGTTTGGCAGGGGCAAGGCATTTGTTCCTTTAGTATTAAAAACAATCAACTGGAAAACTTTTTTGAAATGCAGATTCTTAGGCCCAAACCCTAGGATTCAAATTCAGTTCATCTAGGTCCCAGGAATCTGCACTACTTAATTAAAATGTTCTCCATGATTCTTTTCTGTGATATGAGGGCCATTCTTCTAGAAATCTTTCTCTAAGGAGTTGTTAATAAGAATTGAAAGTATTTTCCCACAATTCCATTTTAGTAAATATCCATTCAAACCTACTGAGACTTACAACTGAGTTCCATGAAATCCCTGTGTGATTACACTCCAGTCCCATAGGAAATCTCTCAATTCTCTGCCTTTGGCTCTTTGTTCTGAAACATTTCTTCTCTTCTGCTATGTTTTCTCTCCTCTTACGCTTGCCCTTGCATGGAGCACTACTGGGTGAAGCTCCAGGCTGCCCGCTTCCCCAAAGCCTGACCTGTTTACTGAGCCTTCCACCTGGATGGGTAACAGGCATCTCACAGGCCACAGATGCAAAACAACTCATGAATCTTGACCTTGACCCAGTTCCCTGTCTCCCCTTATTCAGCCCTTTGTTCCTCCTCCACCCAAATTGCTCAGCCCCATCCCAGAACAGCTCCACTGTTCTTTTATTTTTTAAGATTTATTTTATTGTTTTTGACAGAGACAGAGAGAGACAAAGAGAGACAGAGAGAGAGAGGGAAGGGCGAGGGCCCAGAGCAGTCTCCATAGTTGTACGTCATCAGTTTTCAATATGGTTTTGTTCCACACAGGTGGGTGAAGGCTGCACAGGGCAGGAACTGGGCTGGGGGCCTCCTGCATGGGAGGCATGCACCCTTAAGCCAGGGACCAAACCGGGGGGTGAGAACCAAACTGGGAGCCTCCCAGATAGAAAGCACACCTCAGTTCAGCATATGGGTCCACATGGGCTGGGGCCAGGATTCGATCCTCGGTCCCCAGAGCTGCAAGGTGAATGCTTAACCCACTGAGCCATCCCGGCTTCCCCTCCACTGTTGTTTTTCTTTACTCCATATCAACTGTTTCTCAAGTTTTAAAAAAATATTTTACTTTATTAAAAAATTTTCCAGTTTTATTGAGATATAATTGACATATAACATTGTATTAAAGTGTCCAACATAATGATTTGACATATATATATATATATATGTATATATATATATATATATACACACACTGTGAAATGATCACCACAGTAAGTTTAATTACCATGCATCACCTCATGCACAGTTATAATGTTTTTCTTGTGATAGGAGCTTTTAAGATCTATTCTCTTAGTAACTTTTAAATATGCAATAGAGTATTGTGAACTACTTTCATGACATGGCCCAAATAAGACCCCTGAACACCACGCCCAGTGCTGTAGCAGTTAAATTAGTTCAACAAGGGGGCCATTGGACTGAGTAGGCTCTAAGAATGGGAGCCTCCATAGCAAACCAGAATCTAAGCCTGTAAATGCCTCCAGGTCACAAAATCAAAACGCTAGGGACAACCAATCACAAACAGCCAACTAGACTTTAAGCTACAGCCAGTCAGTAACTTCTTTGCTTTGCTTTCTCCCTAGCTCCTATGGTGGCATCCTCCTAGTCACTTCTGGATACATTTCTGCTCAAACAACCTCTTAAGTTTTTGGTCTCAGTATATCTTTAATATTCTCCTTACCCAAGTTGTCTATCTCCTGTGTGCTTTCCCTAATGGTCTCTCAAGTGGTTACACTTGTTCCCAAGAGCAAGCTTTAAACATGCCAGATCATGTCAGTCCCTTTCACTCAGAACACATGCACACACCCCCCCACACACACACGCCCAAACCCCTCACCTGAGCCTCAGAGCACCACACAGTCTGGACTTTGCTGGCCTCCCTCAGAGGCTGATCAGACGTGCCATTTTAAATGGGATGGAAAACAATGGTACTGTCCCATTTCAAATGGTACATGTGGTCAGCCTAGTCTTACCGGGCTAAATTCAAGGTGGCAGCAGGCTGACCAGAGGTACCTCTTGAACTGGGATGGTACCATTGTTTTCTGTCCCATTTAAAATGGTGCGTCTGAGCAGCCTAGTCCCTCATCTCATGGCCTCCTGTCTTCCTTCCGTCTCTTAGCTTGAGCCACTCTGGCCTCCTCAGCCCTTGCACACCACATCCATCGCTGCTCGGGATGTCGGCCCTTTCCGTCACCTCTCTCAGGAATCTCTTGCCTCCAGATCCTGACGTGACTGGCTCCTGGTTTTTCAGTATAGAGATGGCAGCGCTGAGTAGAGACCATCCTGACCTCCATGGGCCCTTGGCGGTAGCTTCAAACCACCCCTGGTCTTCTACCACCTTGGCTCCTATGAAAGAAATCAAAGGGTGTGCTTAGGCACATTCAGTTTGCTCCCTAACCCCCACAATTTCACTTGCTTCCTAATTCTCAGATGAAGGATTTTTTGCCTGGTTCCAAATTGAGTTGGGAATATCAGTCGGTCTCACAGACTTCCAAATATAATTTATTGTAAAGAGTAAGTTTTCTCTTCAGGGAAGTTAAGTTTAGACTTTGTGTCATTGCTGCTGTAGACTCCTGAGTTGGGAGTTTTTGTGAGCTACATATGGCCTCATGGCCAACTCTCCTTCCACCCAAGGTGAGAAAGGTTTATGCCATGGAGCAGGTTCTGATCTAGTTCCATTTGGGAAACTGATTCAAAAGCCTCATTATGAAGTCAAGGTTAGCCTTTAACTCAGAATGGATTCCTGACAACTTTGTTCCTGCGTTTTAGAAAGATATGGAACAGCCCCTGAAAGCTGGAAGGGACCCTTGACATCGAGCCCAGTGCTTAAAATTTCTTTTATAAATATATAGATAGAGCTTTTTGCTTTACAGGTATGAGGCCCAGTGAGGTGGACTGATCTGCCCAAGATCACCTGCCTTCCTTGGACTTCAGCCAAGTAGCATGCTCATCTATTGTTAGAAGTTAGCTCTCTGGAAAGATCAGGACCCAGCCCAGGCAGGACGCCCATAGGCCTCACAGCGGGACTGCATCTCCCAGGGCAGGGCAGCTAGAAACACTACAAGGGAAGAGAGGAAGAAAGAGGAAGGGCGAGGACCAGAGTGGGGAGAGACCGGAGAAGGGCGCTAGTCAGGAGGGGCTGTGGGGGTGAGCGCATGGAACAGAGGGCTCTATAACGTGAATGTCAAATCCACGGCGCAATCTGCCTTTGAGTGGCAAACACTTTAGCAGGAGCCTGATTCCTGAAGATAGTAGATGCCTGCCTCCTAGCATTTGAGACTAAATTTCTCTACTTTCTTATCGTCTTAATTTCACAGCGAACAATGGGCTATTGATTAAGCTTTTAGATCTGCAGGTGTTCTCCGAGGAAGGCAACCAGAACACCGCCATCTCTAGCTTTCGCTCCAGTCCCTAAGTGGGTCCATCTATCAGAAATATGAACCCTGGAGTCTTCCTCCTCCTTACTGCTCAGCCTTAGGGCAGCTTAAAGATGTGTATGTATGCATGTGTGCACATGCATAGGTGTGTGCATGTGTGAGTGTGCATGCCTGTAGGCATGAGTGTGTGTGTGTGTGTTAGCTGTGGGGGGGGTGTTAGAGGAGGACAAGGTACATCTACCTGGCCAGTGACGTCAGTGCTTCCCACGAGCACACCTCTCCTAGGGAAGGGTTGCACCAATGTGAACCAGGGTGGGCTGAAAATGAGAAGCCTTATTCAAAAGCTCCAGGGTCTCCTTCTTCCCATGTCAGGCAAGCCAAGACATGGGCTCTCGAAGATTCCATGTCCATGTGCACATAGACACATAGCCACGACACTGACCTTACCATTCTGGGATATCTCACCCTCGAAGTCCATACACGAGTTAGCGTCATGCTAACATACGTCGTGCAGACACATATTAGCCAGTACTTTGATAGGAACAGCCTGAGGAACTGTCTCCTGGGAGTGCTTCAGAGATGGATCTTAAACCTTGTCTGGATAACTTGTCATTTTGCTTTTGTGGGGTTCAGGACACATTCCCCCAAAATATGGCACCTGGGCATATTGAATATTTCAAGCTGAAGAAATGTGAGAAATGGAATGTGCTGGAAGGATCTTCCCTGAAGAAGGTTGTTAAAAGCTCGTGTGAGAGGTGCCCACCCTGTACTTGGAGAAAAGGAATGTCCTTATCTCTGAAGAAGACAAACCAAGAGACCCAGAGAGGCATTTGAACAACAGGTTCACTACACTTAGCTCATGTGCTTCTTTCTGTCTTTCCATGACTCTCCACTTTCCATCAGAACTAGCAGGAAAACACTTGGGTTTAAGCATTTCTTTGGGTCTTCAGTTCCTTAAGAAAGCTCCCAAGTCATGTAAAACTTATCTTAAATACATGTGTATGCCTTTCTTTTAACATCTGTCTTTTGTTACAGGGGTCCCAGTTGAGAACTTGAAAGGGTAGAGAAAAAAGATATTTTTCCTTCTTTATACTACAAATAGAGAAAACCTTGACTTGTGTTTGAATGTTTTGGGAAAAAGCTATAAGATGCACCAACAGGATGGAGAATTGCTGTAAGTCCCTGAGTCGAGCACAGTGCCTGCCACACAGAGGTGTTAATGTTAACAGCCTCTCCCTCCCTTCCACTGGACTTCTCCCACCACCTCTGAGGTGGCACAGAGCAGAAAGCACCAGTGTGACTGCAAATGATTCATGGAGTGTGGGCAGAAAGTATTAAATGTCTACTTGAATTTATTTATTATCTCATCTTTTTTCAAGTTGCTATGTATATTTTATAGTGTTTATGACATATTAGCACACATATAATGTATAATTATATCTCTTGTGTGCCTATAATATTTTTTAAAACTGGAGATGAGCATACACGCCTCTTTTAGCTGTTATGGAAGTAATTACTGGAGAGCTGTGTTTTCCTATCCAGTTAAGGCAGCTCTATGAGTATCTTGCAGGAAGACAGGAGACAAATATAGAGCCTTTGTCCCCAGTCTTCACATGTTGCCTTTTCCAAATGTGTTAAGTAACCAGCTTAGACTGGGGCTCAACAGAATGGAGAAGAAAAACGAGGTTCATAGAAAATAAATGTTCTCCTCATGTGTCCAGCAAATTCAAGATGGGAAGCTGGGGACAGCCTCCCAGGAAACTTGGTGTGCTCAGAATGTTTCTCTTCACTGTAGCCACCTCTGACAGGATTCGTGCACTCGGAACATCATCGTGGTGGGCACTGTGGGGAGATGCAAAGGGAAGAGAGGTCCTGGTGTCTTTGCTGACTCCATGTACCAATTGCCATGGAGGTGGTACGGTACAACTCGGCTGTGTAAACGTGGGAGACACTAAGTGAAGGACCTATCAGAGGGGGTAACTCACCCTGTACACTTGTTTTAAATGCTCCTAGAAGCTTCAACTTTGACCAGATGAAGGTTTTTCACCCAAATAACGATGCCGTTTCTTGAGCATTTACTGTATGCTGTACTTAGTATTAAAGGGTACCATGTATGCAATCTCTTTTCTTCCTCACAAGGTCACAGAGCTAAGAAATGCTTGGAGTCCAATTCAGTTCCATCTACCTCCAAATGGGCCAATTGGTGCCTACTGCTGGCTGTGGGAATTGTACATGTTTTCCTTGTAGATTAGCTGATTCAGGAAGCTGACCTCAAACAAAGAAAAAGTGCTAAGTAGACAAGAGAGCAGGCTAACTCTGGGTATCTCCAGAAGGTGGTTCTGGAACTGGTAGGTGGTTACAGGTCACTGAGAAGCAAAAGAACTTTCTCACAGTTGAGTGAACATATAGTTGCCTAGTTTAATATAATAAATATTAACTATTTTATTATTTTATTTTATTATATTATGTTTGAAGAGTCAGGGATCAGCTGCCCTCACCTGAATCTATCTCTGGAATGCATTTGCCGCCTTGTGTTCTATTTGTTTTGTTCATCTCTCTCTCCAACCAGACAATGATGGTGTCTTACTCATTTCTGTTTGTCCGGAATCCCATCTATGGAAGATGCTGCATAAGAATTGGTTGAAGGAGTGAGTGGTGAGTTGGGCCAGTTCCTGCTTCCAGGTTGGGGTATGTGCTGGGGACAAAATGATGGCGCTTGTCCTGTAGGAAGAGTTCCTAGGCCCTCCTCCTCCTATTCCCGGCCATCCCCTCAGAGGGGGTGACCCGGACATCATGTTTGGGTGGAGAAGTGTCTGTGGGAGGAGCTTTTGTACTCTTGTGAAGATGTCTCTCTATAGAACAGTTAGGTTCCTAGCACGTTTCCAGGCCTCAGTTATATGAAACTGTGGGACGTTGTCAGCAAGTGGCTCCAAGAGCCCTGAGTTAACCTTGCCTCCCTACCTCCCAGTTCCCTCCTAAGTGAGCCCCCCTCCACCTCCAGGAGATAAGGCTGTTGGCAGCAATCTCAGCTTGCAGGAGAAATATCCTATGCAGTCCCCAAAGATCAAACTTCCTCGTCTCTTATTCCTGACATTTGCTGTTCTGAGGTCAAATAGTTGAAAGTCCATGGATGGCTTTTACTTTTTCATGGTTGTGGGATGACAGAAGTATGTGTCTCACTGAGTTTTCTGTCAGAACAAAAAAGGCAAACTAGATGACTGTGTCACTTACACCCAGATCCTGGTGCTAGAAACTGCTTCGGAACGCTGATGGGGAAAGTGGAGGCTGTTGACCTTCGCATTCAGGCTGTAAGGCGAAGTTGCCTCCACACTTTGCTCCTAGAGGCATGCATTTGTATGGGTAGCACATATCAGACACAGCAGGACAGATTTCTGCTTTTCATTGAGATGAAGAAACAGAAACTGGATTTTCTCTCTCACCTGAAACTGCTAAAACATCAGACAAATGTGTAACGAAGACACGACATGGGACAATGGAAACCAGTGAACCCTGACAGGTGAGAAACAAATGCCGTGAGCCCTCCCTGTAATTGCCCCAGCTTGCTGCCTTGAGAGAGTCTCCAGATGATGTACAGGAAAGAGCAGCCCAGGCAGTGCCCTGTGGACTCTCTGCGGTGAGGAGGCAGGGCCGAGTGTCCAGGGAGAACAAGCCCCCAGGGCCAGCAGTCACAGCCCGGAGCACCAGAGGACAGAGACGGAAACTGGGAGGTCCGCCGGAGCTCCCGCTGGGTGTTCAGTGGAGTAGGGCTCTCACGGGAGGGGACCAGAGGGGGTAGCACCTGGCGCTCACACAGGCTGGGAGTAGCCTGTTCCTACCAGACACACGGGGAAAGCTTGTCACACACGGCGCCCTGGGGAGAGCTCTCAGAGAGCCCTTGCTCTGGACTTCATCAACATGAATAGCTTCTTCTCTTTGAAAGACACTGTTTAGAGAATGGAAAGACAAGCCAGGGAGGAGGAGAAAATATTTGTAAAACATATATTTAATAAAGAACTTATATAGAGAATGAATAAACACTCTCAAAGTTAATGTTAAAAAACGGCCCCATTAAAAAATAGGCAAATGATTTTAACAGATGCTTCACTAAAGAAGATGCTCAGCATCATTAGTCATGCAGACAATGCAAATAAAACCACAGTGAGATACCACTGCACCCATTAGAATGGCTAAAATTATGAAGTGTGATCTTATCAAGAGTTGGCAAAGATGTGGGCAATCAGCACTCCCATACCCTGCTGGTGGGAATGTAGGAAGATACAGCCACTGTGATCCCCTCATCCCCTCCTGGGGGAAATCAAAACATATGTCTATCTGTATTAGTTTTCTGGGGCTGCTTTAACAGAGTTCCATGAACTGGGTGGCTTAAACACAACAGAACTCTATTGTATCACATTTCTGGAGGCTAGAAACCTGCCCTCTGAAACCTGTAGGGAAATCCTTCCTTGCCTCTCAGCTTCTGGTGACTTGTTCGGAATCTTAGTCATTCCTGGGCTTGCAGTGAAATCACTCTAGTCCCTGCTTTCATTGTCACATGGTGTCCCTGCACGTCATACGGCAATCTTCATGTAAGGACACCAGTCATGCTGGATTGGGGGTCTACCTACTACAGTGTGACCTCAGCTTAACTAATTATGTCTGCAACAATCCTTATAAATAATGTCATTCTGAGGCACTGGGGGTTAGGTCTTTAACATACTCTTCATTTGGGGGGGACATAATTCAACCTGTGACTTCATCCAAAGATTAGAACATGAATATTTATAGGTTAATTTATAATAGCCAAAAATGGGAAACAAGACAAATGACCATCAATAGGTGAACGAATAAACAGATTGTGATATATTTATACATGAGAATACTTGTCAGCAATAAAAGGAATAAACTATTGATACATGCAAAAACATTGACGAATTTTATCACAATTATGCTGAATGAAAAGGTCAATAAAGAAAAAGCACATACTATATGATTTCACGTACATGAAGTTCCAGAAATGGAAACTAATGTATTGAGACGAAGAGCAGGTAAATGGTTGCCTGAGGGCGGTATGGATGGTTTCACGAATATGTACTGAATGAGTTTCCCATTGCTGCTAACAAATCACCACAAACATAGTGGCTTAAAACAACACAAATGTAGTTTTTTACTAGTTCTGAAGGTCAGAAGCCTGAACTGAGTCATGTGGGCTCCAATCAAGGTGCTGGCGGTCAGTGTGTTCTGCGGGCTCTGGAGGAGAATGTGTTTTCTCTCCTCTTCCAGCTTCTAGAGACCAACTTCGTCCCTCTGCCTGTGGCTGCATCACCGTGGTCTTTGCTCCAGGCATCACCTCATCATCTCCTAACTTAGATCTTCCTGCCTTCCTCTTGTCAGGACTCTCGTGACTACATTGCACCCACCTGGATGATGCAGGATTATCTCTCCATCTCAAGATCCTGAGGTTAATCCCATCCACCTACCATGCCAGGTAATGTAGTCACAGGTTCTGGGCATTAGGACGTGGACATTGTTCACATATGCAGTTGTCAAAACTTCTCAGTTGCACACTTTGATACGTGCAATTTATTGTACGTCAATTATATGTCAATAAAGCTGTTAACAGCCCTCCCCCCACAACTAAGCCTAATAAATTACTTTGATTAAAAAAAAAATTCAAGGGATGCCAGGATAGCTCACAGTTGAGCAGTTGCCTCACATTCTCAAGGAGTCCCAGCCCTGGCCCCTGCAAGTCCATATGCTGAGCCGCGGCGGAAGTAGTAACTGCTGGGATGGCTCAGTGACAAAGGTTCTTGCCTCCCATGCAGGAGGCCCCTGGTTCCGTTCCTGCTCCACGTGGCCCCACATCCACCCATGGGGAATGAAACCATGTCAACTAATAATGTGCCACTATGGAGACTGCCCTGGGCCCTCCCCCGCTTCATGTAGCACACACACACTCTTTCTCTTACCTTCTTTCAAACAACAACATAAAACCCTAGAAAAAAATGCAATAGGGCTCTGCTTGCTGCATTTCGTCAGCTTGTCAAGTGTCTTTGTATTCTTCCCAGTCATCGCTGAGATGAGCAAGGATTGTTCTAGAAAATTAAGGCTCCTCCGGGGGAATGTGCCTTAGCTTATGGCAAATAACTCGTTAAGCCTAGCTTAATCCGGATACCTCAGAGGGCTGCAGATGTCGGGTGGGCTGTGCAGCATGCCTTCTGTGTTTTTCTGCTGATGAATCAAAGTAGAGAGGTATAATCATCAGAGCAGGGTAGCCAGTGTGTTCCGTGCCTAGCAAACGGGGCCATTCCAATAATACTTGCTGCCATGGACTTGTCCCGTCTTTCTGCTTCCCTTGGGCCACCACTGGATTCAAAGGAGCTAAAGGAATTGCCCCTGATTGCATAACCAGGAAGAAAAGAATAAGGAAGCGCTACCTCAGCCTTCTGTCTCTAAACCTGTGATGGTCCCACAGCCATATCCGTGGGGATGGTGTTAGGAGCTGAGGACATAATGAGGAGTTGAGGACGTAATGCAGCACTGACAGGGAGAAGTCATCTCCTTCTCAGGTTACTCCTGTGGGGACTGCTGTTAGCTAGGGACCCCAAAGACACCTCTGCATCTCACCGCTTGATACAGCCAACTATGTTCCTGGACAAGAGAATGATTCTTCCCCCAGAGTGCTCATGTCTGCATGTGGCAGACATTTAAAAATGGTTAGCAAATTGCCACCTTTCTTTCTTTCCCTCCCTCCCTCCCTTCTTTCCTTCCTTTCTTCCCTTTAATATAATTGACATATAACATTACATTAGTTTCAGGTGTTTAATATAATGACTCAATATATTGTATATTGCAAAATGTTCACACAGTAAGTTTAACATCTGTCACCATATAGTTATAAGTTTTGCTACTCTTGTGATGAAAACTATTAAGATCTACTCTCTTAGCAACTTTCAAATATACAACATAGTATTATTAGCTACAGCCACCATGCTGTGCACTACATCCTTAGGGCTCATTTATGTTATAGGTAAAGGTATGTACCTTGTCACTCCCTTGACCCATTTGTCCCCACCCCTTTTTGTTCTTTCATTTTATATATCTCCCTCAGCCCACTTCCTTTCTTCCCTTTCTCCTTTATCCCTTCTTTCCTTTCTTCCTTCTTTTGTTGCTATTTATCTTTTCTGGTTGTCATGGACATGTTGTTGTGAATTACACCTTTTAGAAGACCACGAGGAGAGGACTGTTGACTCTGATGTCAATGTGGCAGTGGAAGCTGTGAAGTAAACACTAAAATGACTCCACAGCCAGTCTGGTGAGTGAGCCGGTGCCCTCTGTCCTTGGTGAGCATGTGCTGTGGAATGGTCCCCTCTGTGCTGCGAGCCCTAACTGTAGAGGAGAGCACTGTCGTACACCACCTTGCGCTGAAAGGCTTCTAAGAGATGAGAACCTCTTTGGTTCTTGCACTGGAGTTTGTTTGACATATGTGTAAATGTTCTCTTCAGCTTTCCAAGGCATTTGTACACTGCTCAAGACAGGGGAGGGTAGTAGGGACAACCTTTCCTGGTTGAGGAAAGATCCGCTTTCCACTCCCTGTCCTTCGGGATCATCCTGGCTGCAGCCGAAACTGCTCAGGGCTGCCCCACACCTGGAAATCGCTGTCTTGTTCCCTGGCAGGCATATGGTGGAGCGTGTGTGTGTGTGTGTGTGGGGGGGGGGGCGGAGTGGAGTGGCAAGATCTCTGAAGTAAAGGCTCTGCAGTGCTTCCTCCCACCCATGGCCCTCCTGGGATGGTAGACCCTGGTAGGCACAAGGAGACTGGCTGTGCATGTCCCGTTTTCCCCAGGCTGCTGCCCCAGCGAAGAGGGAGGCCCAGAATCTTCCCCTACCACACACTGCCTGGAGGCAGAAGACCCTGTGTCGGGTTATGCAGGAGGCGTATATACTATATATGCGTTTGTGTATGGAAGGAAGGAATTTTGACTTGAAAACATTCTTTTATCAGCAAAGATTGCATTTCTCCTAAAGAAGGTGGCAGAATTTGCTAGACTAAGCCTCCAGAAGAAAATATAACAGAGTGTGAAGTACCCATGTTTAAACATTGGCATGTATGAAATATTTACGCATTTTTGTGTGAACCTCGTATTGTCAGAGCAACATTAAATTAGGCTGGTCTCTGGCGAGTTATTTGGAATGAACACAGAATTGTAGCAAGCTGATGGAAGCGAATGATCTGACATATTTTGCAAGAAGCCAGACAGTGTAATGGGCAAAACTCAGGAAACTGAGGGCTGGGTTCTTTTCTTCAGTTAATTAATGCTCAAGAACTTAACTGCTTTGTGTCCCAATGGACCCAAGGAGCTGTCAAAAGAGAAAATGGAATTTTTCGCCTCCACCGCTCAACCACAGGCAGAGTAGGAATTAAGTTTACTTAGAAATATTCATTGAACATCCCTATGTTTGCTGAGCACACTGTGGTTCTAGGCATCGAAGGAGGAGATGGTCCCACATCTTAGAGGCAATCTACAGTCTGCAGATGTGAACTCAACTAGCCAGGATCAAAGGCAACCTGAAACAGTGCCGTGTCGGAGATGGAAGCAAAGGGCCTGGCAGAGGGGAGTTTGGTTTGGAGTGACCAAGTCTGATAGAGTTGCCTTTGTGGGGCCAGGAGGGGGTTGAGAAATACTTCCCAGAAAAGAAGCAGCCTTTTGAACTGAGTCTGGAAACATCCCTCTTGAGAGAAGAGGGATGGTATTGCTGCCGAAGTTGACCCCAGAGGTCATGGGAGCCATGAACCGAAGCCTTCACCCACCCCCTGCTCCCTTCTTGGATTCTCTTCTAAGGTGGGGGAGGCATGGTCGTGCTGATGTGCCAGAGGCACTTGAACGGCACTGGGAGGGCTGTGGGCTCCCGGGGGCGAGTCCTTTTCCTGCCTCGCTGACTGCTACGCAGCCTGGACCCGGTTCTCACAGCTTACGGTAGATTGACACACCCTGCAGATGGGCGGGGCTGACTTGTAGCCTCTTCTGGAACTTGGTCAGCCTATGGTTGTTATGTTATAGTATGGGGGTGTTTGGGGACAGGTAGGAAGCCAGTTCCTCTAGCCTGCCTTCTTCTCTTAAAGGCACAGGAGATAATATCACAGTGGCCACTGAGTCACCTCTGAGGAACAAGACTGGCCTCAAGTTCTTTCCATCCTGATCCACACCTTCATTTTTTGGTGGTCAACACATCACAGGTGCTGTCATTCAGATTCTTACTAGCAGCATCTTCGGGGCGCTCTTCCCTCCACCATGTCCAGTGTCCACACACAGAGATCGGTTCCTCTAGAGCCCCGACGGCCGCGCTGCAGCACTCGCTTTACTGGCCCCGGGGGTCCTGCTCTAGCCGGGCCCTGACGCAAAGGACCAGCGAAGAAGGACTCACTCAGAGCAGTCACCGCTTCCCGCCATCGCTCCCTGCTGGGCATCAGCTCTTCTCACTACTGGTGGCACACCTGAGCTCCTGCCAGTGCCTCCAGCTTCTGGCCTGGTTCCCGGGGCACACGCACCGTGTTCTCCTTGCCAGCGTCAGTAGGCATTATTTGTCCAGGTGAGGAGCTCAGTACACGCTGCTTGATGGGGCTGAAGTTCTTCTGCACATTTGCCTGAGTAGTTCACAGTGGACTCTACTACT
Source organism: Craseonycteris thonglongyai (assembly GCA_004027555.1). Classification (NCBI taxonomy): domain Eukaryota; kingdom Metazoa; phylum Chordata; class Mammalia; order Chiroptera; family Craseonycteridae; genus Craseonycteris; species Craseonycteris thonglongyai. The sequence continues at coordinate 56,012 of PVKE010005650.1, forward strand.
TGGCATCTTCCATATCCAAAGCAGTTTGTCTGAGAATGTAAAATTGGGTACTAGATGATAGAGTTTTTGTTTGTAAATCCTACACTTTGAACCTATGGATCTATTTGGGAAGAATTGACATTTTTATAACTTTTATGTGGTTACTTGTTTTTATATGGTTACTTGTTTTTTCTTTATGTCCTTCTGTAGAGAATTATATTTTTTCTATATATCCCAAGCAGTTTTTATTAAGGATATACCTATGTAGTTTGTGTGTTGATGCTATTATTTTCATTATGTTTTCAATTGTTTGTATGTGTGTGTGTGTGTGTGTGTATATATATATACATATATATATATGCCATTAATTTTCATTTATTTTGATTTTTTGTTTTCTTCATGTATGTGTATACATGTGTGTTTTGTTTTGTTTTTATATAGATAGTTATACATTGGAAAGAAATTTTATCTCTTTCTACTTACTATGCATCTGTTTTGTTTGTTTTATGTCTTCTTTCATTGGTTAGAAGATACACATGCACACACACACACACACACATATATGGACTTTAAATATGGAGATAAGGGTTGTTGTCTTTCTGAGTCTTTTATTTATTTATTAATTTTAATAAGGGCACTCATATCTTTTCACTGTTAATTAAAATATTTACTGTTGATCTAAGAAATATTATTATTTGGAATGTTAAGGTAGTATACTATTCCTAGTTTGCCAAGTACTTCATTTTCAAAATTCAGGAATGGTTCTTAAATGTTTGAGATCTATTGAAATAATTATCTTATTTCCACCCATATCTTTGAGGTAATGTATTTTGTAAATTGATTTACTAATATTTAACCACCTGAATATTCACAAATAAGCCATGTTGGATCATTTTTCATTTTTAGTTGTGTTGCTGCACTAGGTTCATGTTTTGTTTAGATTTTTTCTAACCATATTTTAAGTGCGTTTAATCTGCAGTTGTTTGTGTGTGTGTGTGTGTGTGTGTGTGTGAGTGTGTGTGTGTGTGTGTGTGTGTGTTAGGTTGTAGACTCTGGGTTATGGTAAACTCATAAAATGAATGCAGAAGTTTATTAGATTTTTCTGTGGGACTGACTATAGCATAGTAGTATTTATTTTTTTACAGTTTATGTAATTTGCCTATAAAATTAATTGGTCACAGGTTTTGAGGGACACAATTCTTAGATTATAGTGCCCATTTCTTTGAAGATTATCTGTCTCTTAAAATGTTCTAATTCTTTTTTTTTTTAAGATTTATTTTCATTGTTTTTTTTAAAGATTTATTTTTATTGTTTTATTTATTTATTTTTTTTGATAGCGAGAGAGACAGAGAAGGGGGGAACCCACAGCAGTCTCCATAGTTGACAGCATTAGTTTTCCATATAGTTTCACTCCACAGGTGGGCACAGGGCTGCGCAGGGCAGGACCTGGGCCGGGAGCCTCCTGCATAGGCCCCGGCAAGAACTGAACTGGGGGCACACCCTAGTTCAGCATATGGGTCCGCATGGGCCAGAACCGGGATTTGATCCTTGGACTCCAGGGCTGCAAAGTGAGCACTTAACCCACTGAGAAATCCCAGCTTCCCCAAAATGTTCTAATTTTTAATTCAATATACTAGGAATGTTTGGGGAAAAAAAATCCAGGCATAAATGCCTTTATTTTTTATGTTACCTGGCTGGATACTTTCTGGACTGCTCTCGTATAGCGTCTCTCCAAATCATCCCTTTCAAAATTATTAGCAGAGAGTTTCCTATAGTTTTCATGTAATAAAATAACTTCTTCATAGCTCTCTTGCTATTCCGATTTTACATATTTGTATGAACATTTTTTCCCCATTAAACTTCAGAGAAATCTATGCACTTTATTGCTTTAGATACAATGTTGCTCGTTTTTTTTTGTTTTTTTTGTTTTTTTTTAATATTATTATATTTTATTGTTAAATTTAATGGGGTGACATTGGTTGGTAACAATCAGACAGTTTCCCAATGGACAACTCCACATCACATCACCCATGCATCGCATTATGTGCCCAGC